>JANTPM010000245.1:43502457-43516522 GCA_025434745.1 Erythroxylum divaricatum | reverse complement strand
AAACTTTTTGATTCGTTGTTAGCTAAGTATGGGGTAACCCATAAGGTTGCTACTCCGTACCACCCCCAAACTAGTGGGCAAGTTGAAGTCTCAAACAGGGAATTAAAGAAAATACTAGAGAAAACTGTTAATGCTTCTAAGCGAGACTGGTCTTTAAAGCTAAATGATGCCTTTTGGGCATATAGGACCATATTTAAGACACCCATAGGCATGTCACCATAGTGTGGCAAGTTTTGTCATCTTCTAGTTGAGTTAAAGTATTGTGCATACTGGGCTACCAAATTTCTTAACTTTGATTTGTCTTCTATAGGTGCTAAAAGACTTATGTAGCTTTATGAGCTTGAAGAGTTCCGTTTGGATGCTTACAAAAATTCGAAGTTAAATAAGGAGTGTGTGAAGAAGTGGCATAATAAGAAGATCTCCATCGAAACTTTAAGGTAGGCGACCAAGTATTAATCTATAACTCCTTTCTTCTTCTTTTTTTAGGGAAGCTTAAGTCAAGGTGTTAAGGTCCATTCAAGGTGATCCAAGTTTTTCCTTTTGGGGTCCTTGAGGTAAAACAAGAAAATGAAAACTCTTTCAAGGTAAATGGACAATGAGCTAAATTGTATATGCTCAGGTTTGTGAATAATTCTAAGGAGCGCTTATCTCTTCATGACACTTTATCTCTTTGGTTGTAGTGCATACCTTTCAGTAGGACTGTAGTTTTCGTTCTTTTCTTTTCTCATTGTTTCCTTTGTGTTTCTTTCTAGTTTAATGCATTTCTTTGAGTTGTTTTGAATTTTCTTTAGGGTTTGCATGATTGGTGGCAAAGAGTTATTGACCGATTATTTTTCAGGAAAATTTCTTCTTCCTCTTTGCCCTCTTTGTGTTTGATTGTTGACTACTTGAACATCAGGGGCAATGTTTATATTAAATGTGTGTGTGTGTGGTGGGGGGGATTGAGATTATGTGCATGCTAATGTTTATGATATTGATGTTGATAATGAGAGATACAATCTTGAATAGTTGCGACTCTTTTGGTAGCTAACTTGGGTCACATTTTTTATGAATTTGACCATACGATTTTGTCAAAGTAGTTGGATGGAGAATTAAGTTGTATGTGTGAATTTGGATTAGGCAGTTTGAGAGGATAGTGAACCATGTGAATTGACTGAAGTAGTTGATTGCATAAACTTAGTCAATAACTGATGCTGAGTGATGAGGCAATGTATAGAGTTTTGATGGATTTTCATTTAAGCACTTATGAGGTCTTGAACTATATGACTACATCTCATAGTCATCTATTTTCTTTATTGTATGTGATGCTGCCCTATATGGATTACCTTCAGAACTTGCTCTGAACTTGCTCTGAACCTGTTTGATACTACTAGTTACATACTTTATGGACATGATAAAGGCCTTCTTTGTTTTTAACCTTTAGCTTAAATGACTCGCCAAGTCATTTTTCCTTGCTACCCCCTTTAAGCCTTTGTCCTTGTTTGTTTCTATATTAATCACATTACATTGAAATCTGAAAACTCTTTTAGCCTGACCCTTTGACAAGTTCAATGAAGTACTAAGTATCAAATATGTTATTCTTTTATTTTATATGCTATTCTGAGATGTTTTAGAGGCACATCTACTTAGTTGTTATTGATTTGTGCTACCACTATCTTCTTTTATGTTTATTGTTACCAAAAATAAAAAATAAAAACACAAAATTAAAAAAAAAAAAGAAGAGATCAAACAGTAGCATTGGATAGTGATGAGTAGTTGTAATCCCATGTTTCTATTTGCACATCTCAAAATTTCTTTTTTATTATCCCACGTTACTTAGTGCTTTTTGAATACTTGTGAGTAGCCTTTGTCCTTTTTACTTTACCTTAACCTAAGCCCCATTACCCTAGTAAAGCTCTTTTAATCTATGATGACTTATATTCTATATAGTGGAAAATAGGTGAATTTGCAAGCCTATGGTAGTGTAATCTCTTAGAAGAAGCTTTGAGTGAAACACAACCCTTAGACATTTGAGTGACATGAGTGAATATCGTGAGGAAAGTCCATTTTAATTTTATGCTTGCTTTTGATGAAAGATAACTACCTTTGATTTTGTTTATGTGCATTGATGAGGAGATTATGATATATGTAGTAGCTTGATACTTGAGTTGCCGAAGTTTAAAGGATTGCAAACATTTGATTTTCATCGTAAATGAAATGACAGAATATGTTGATTGTGATCCAAGTAAGTTGCTTGAGGATAAGCAGCAATTCAAGTGTGGGGGTGTTGTTAATAGGCGTTTTATATTAATTTTTGATACATAATGTACTGAACTCGTGTCCATCTAATATTTAAATTACACTAATTAAGAGTTATTTGTTTTAATTTTAGACACACATTAGATTTGAAACCTTAAAAGCTTTCAAAGGAAGCAAGGATTAAAAAAAAGTTAACGTTTTGGCCACCCAAAAACGTTAACATTTTGGCCAAGAGAAGAATGAGAAGTGTGCACGAAAAAGGAATGAGCAGCTGGCATAAATGAGAGATTAAAAGGTGAATAAGAAGAGTGGGATCGTGGAAGACCTAGGGAGCTAGAGTACATATTGAATATGGAGATGAGAATAGAGGGAAGTGAGAGTGGCGGTAGAGAGAAAAGAAACAAGGACCGTGGCTAGGTTCTGTGTGAAGGAGGACAGCTAAAAGGAACATTAAATAGAGAGAAACAAAAAAAGAAGTTAGTGGCATAGATAGAAGAACAATGAGAGAGGTGTGCGTGAGTAAGGAGACCAAAACCAAAACCTTATTTGTCATATCAACACATGGGATAGAGGAGGAGGTAGCTGGCAGTGGCATCTGTGCGTGAAAGGTGGACCAAGCATCTTGCCTCCAGTAGTAGCTGCCATTTCTGTGGGCAGGAGGAGACCACGCTGCACGTGGTCCGGGATTGTTCGTGAGCTCGTGGTCTCTGGAGTCATTTCCCTCAGGCGGTGGTGGATGGGACTTTTTTCCGTTAGGAGGTCGAGCCTTGGTTGGCATGTAACCTCTCTCAACAGGCTCCGGTGTAGCAGATAGCGTGAGCCACGATTTTTGGGGTCGCTTGCTGGTTCCTCTGGAAATAGAGAAACAGCAGCATTTTCGACCCGACATTTGGCTGGCCTGATGAGGAGTACCGCGTTATCATGGATTATGTGGGGTGGATTGACAGAGCCCGGATGCTGGCGACGACTGTGTTTCCAGCGCAGGCCTTACCAGTAGGTACCTGCGTCGGGTGGCAGAAGCCTGCGGCCGGCTGGGTGACAGTTAACACCGATGATGCCACATCTCCCAGTCCCTCTCGGGATTTGCTCTAAGGGAATGATCAGAGATTGCTTTGGCGAGTGGCGAGGCAGATTCCAGCAGCACCTTGCCCAGGGTTCACCGCTTATCGCAGAGTTATGGGGAGTCCTCTCGGGGCTCCACCTGGCCTGGGACTTGGGATTTCGTCGTGTTATTCTCGAAGTTGACTCCCTTGAGGTTCTTACTCTACTCTCTGCTCCCATTGGGGTACTGACTGAGGTTTCTGTTTTGGTGACAGGTATACAACAGCTGCTGCAGCGAGAGTGGACTGTCCAGACGTAGCACGTATTTCGGGAAGGCAACCAGTGCATAGACAGTCTCGCTCGCCTCGCTGGAGTGCACAGTCCGGGTCTTTTTGTGATGCACGAGCCCCCTCTTGGTCTTCATGAGATCCTCCTTCGCGATGCGCAGGGCGCTATGTACCCAAGAGCGTTAATTTAGTGTTGTACTTCCCTTGTGTAATTAAAAAAAAAAGAGAAACAAAGAAAGCAACAGCTGGCGGACAACCAATGAACAAAGACAGCTAGCACCGTACAGAAGAAAATGAAGACAGTGAGTGTGTGTCAAAAGGTGGAACCTTAGATGGAAACAAGAAGATAGCGTGACCAGCTACAACAACAAGAAGACAATGTGAGCAGCTATAGCTGCCGGAGAAGACTAAATATAGGGTGTTTTTAATTTGTTTTTATTTCTTATTTGTTTTTATTTTTGTGAATTTAGTCAATGCAAATATATATTATGACCATGATTTATGTTACATTAATGAATATGTGTAAGTATTTTTTCAATTAAGGTTATGATTGATATTAGATTAAGACAATTTTTATGGTATTAGTTTTTGCTTGATTGAATGCATATTTAGTCCTAATTTTGCTTGATCACCTAGATTAAGGCCTTAGATGATTGAATGTCATAACCAATGGGATTTAATTTGTCAGAAAATTAATCAAGCAACATACTTGAGACTAAAGCGTAGACTAACCTTAGGATCTTGTGTGAGGATATGTAGATTAACGAGCTTAATTTTAGGCTTCTTGTATTGAATGTCACTTATTCCAAATTATCTATGAACCAAGTAGGTAATTCGGATCTAAAAAAGAAGGAAATTCTTATGAACACTGGGTTCGACCCGCTTAAGTGAAGTACATCCTAAATCAATCCGCTATTACAAGTTTTAATGTCTAATCCAATTGAAATCCGATACCTTAGCCAATGTTTGTCATTTGATTAAGTCTAGTCGTTTTTACCTTGCATCTCGCATATTTCCTTGATTTGCTTACTTTATTTTATTTTCAAATCAATTAATTTTTGATCATCTGAGTAATTTTATATCGTTTAATTTAATTGTCTTGCATATTGGAATTCCTTGGGTGCAATATTCAATTCTTATCGTTTTATATTACTTGTCGACGAGGCATGCTTGCCTCTAGTTGTTCTAGATAGAATTTAATTTATATTGCTTTGTTTAGACCATAACAGTTTCATCATGTATCAAACAGAACATGCAGGATTGTTGATGGTAAGGTAGGTCAATGTATCAGTTGTGCTAAGTTTGTTCTTAATGGAGAGCCAAAGAAGGAAAGAAGGGTGGGGGGACGGGGAGATAGTAAGCTTGCTTGATAGTTGGAGTGGTCGATCCTTCCAAAAATAAGTATCAGAAGTGAGGGGGTTAGAAGGATAAGAAGGTTGTATTTGGGAAAAGTTAGCAGGAAAATTCCAAGAGTTCCTACTGATGAATGAGCGGGAGGTTGATGGATGGGGGAAAAGGAAGGATGCTTGTAGCAGTGGCTTGCAAAGGAAATAAAGGGCCATGGTCAGATCAGTTGTCGAACTAGAAGGATATCTTTTCCCCACTACCCACCTTACAAAGGATATCTCGATGGACCGCATCTCTTAAAAGGAGAAGTTGATTCAGAAAATATGACTGTCAGGGATTGTTTTTTATTTCCTAGAAGTTGATTTAGAAAATATAACTTCATATATATATACATATATATACACATACACATACACTGATGGTTGTTTTCAGTATGTCTTCCTATCATTTTTAATTTTATCGAAAGTATTTTTGTATAATGATGTTTAGTTATATAGGTAATTTTTATTTTTACTTTATAGATTTATCAATTTAAGATTATAATTAAATACAAATTGTAACTTGTAATGGATTTAGAATTTGATATATTTATTTAAGATATAATTTAACAATAGATAAAGTATTACAAATGTATCTATCAAATTATATAACTTCTATGAAAATTGATATTGTAGAAACTATTTTAAAGCACAATAATACAAAAATACTAATATGAAAGAGATTAGTTTTATGAAAATTAAAAAATCAAATATATTTATATCTATATTATAAATAATTGAAGATTAATATTTAGAATTTGCATTGAATTTACTTTATTGTATAAATGATTATTGTGTCTGTCATACCATAATAAAGTGTGGCAGTAGTTTATAGATACTTACCAGGAGTTGCCTCATGCACTGTGGACTAATTGAAAGCTTACACAAGCGAGGGAACTTTTCAAGGTTATTATCTTCTTCGTCATCTTCCTTTATCATGTGATTATGCTCAATTTCATTTAACTACACGCAGTACAAGCAAAAAAGATGATGAAATAGTTTTGTAAGACAAGGATCTTAAAAAAATAGAGAAAATGAAGAAGTTAAAATTTACCTCGCTTGATAATACACATTCAATGTGAGCTGTGAAAATATGACCAGTACTGATACACTGTTGACATGAATAAGCGTGATATCTTGGATTTCTCTTGTTCTCACAAGTATAACAATAATATTCTTTAGATTCATCAATGTCATCCGCTATTAATGGATCCATGAGAGTTAGAGGATGAATGTGATACTCGTGCTTCACTTCTTTTGGAATTCCAATGCAATCCATATGAAAATATGAGTTGCACTCCAAACAAATATAGAATGATCCTTGGCAATACTGACTACAAATCTCGCATTTTACGTAACGATATGCAGCCACAAAGTAATAGAGATCGTGCTGGTGGTACTCTTTATTTTTTAGGGCAGATATTACCTCCAAATTATTGATGGCACATTGGGAATCAAGCAAAAAGGAAGGGCACCAATAACATCGGTAAGTCAGCCCATATGTAAATTGTTGACAAGCTCTACATTGTCCTTTAGTTGAAGTTTGGAGGTAAAGATTGTGAAAAGGGTGATAAGGGTGTTGTATTTTTTGTGACAGTTCTGCACAAGATTTATGCAAATACACTAAACATTCAGGGCAACCATAACTTGAGCCTGAAAGTGGCAATAGGCATCCTTCACAATCTAGATAGTGAAAAGGGTGATTAATGTCTCTGGTATAATTGAAGAAACTTAGCAGATGTAGATCGTGGTTAAAATACCTAATTTTGGTCTTCATCCCATCCCCAGTTGATCTTTGGATAGTGATGTCTCTTAGAAAAGCACATTTGAAATCAATTTTGAAGCCGCATTCTTTGCAAATTGCCATAAAAATGCTACTGCAAAAATCGCTGCATTGATCACAGATGAAATTCTTGTAACCATATTCAATAGAAACTAGGTGATGCGAGTGACAAGGGTGTTGTACTTCACATTCTTGTTGTGTAATTTCTATGCATCTCTTATGAAGGTAGAAATCACAGTAAAAGCAACCGTATGTTAGATCAAGTAGTTCCCTGTCGCATAGCATGCAACTATTAGAAGAAAAGGCCGATTTCTTTCTGGATCTGGAATTGAAGAGGAAGAGCGTATGATGATGATTGTCATAGGAAATCTGAGCTTTTGTATCTGGAGAAAGTGATGTTGTGATTTGTTGGAGGTCATCGTTATCTGGTGAAAGAGCGCATTTGGAATCTAGCTTCAATCCGCACTCTGAGCATTTATAATAATTAGAATTTCTTATGATATCCCTGCAACCATCACAAATGTGCACCTGACCATTAAA
This sequence comes from Erythroxylum divaricatum, assembly GCA_025434745.1. Lineage (NCBI taxonomy): Eukaryota > Viridiplantae > Streptophyta > Magnoliopsida > Malpighiales > Erythroxylaceae > Erythroxylum > Erythroxylum divaricatum. The sequence goes on along the minus strand of JANTPM010000245.1, from coordinate 43,509,248 downwards.
AGATGATGATGATTCAGAATAAGAGAGTTCATCAGTTCGCTGAGCAAGAAGGGTGAGAGGATGATCATTAGTTTGAACGGTTAGAGAATGATGATGTTCGGAGTGTAGGGGATGAGCTCGTATCTCAAGAGGTAAAGAAGCGCAGATTTTGTGAACCCAAATGCCATTACAAATTTCACAGAAATAGGCAGGACCATCATGGATGATTCGGAAGCAGACAAGGCATATGGGATAGTCTTCTTCATCATCTAACTCTGCAGCTTCTAAATAACCATCTAACTTTTTTCTATTTTTGAAAAACTTGAGCAAAATATGGGAGAAATTCTCCTTGTTTTCGTCACAAAAAATCAAGTCGTGCTCATGTTCAAATTGAATCTCCATTATCAGAAGTTCAAACTGAATGGGAAAAAGAGAGGGGTTTACGATTGGGAAGGTTTATGGCTGAATTGAGATTTGAGACCTTATTTAAGTCTTTCTTTAATAATTTTTAAGGATCGTCTTTAACATTTTTCAAACTTCGTGATTTAATAGTTTTTTTTTTTTAAAGAGCCTTTGACGTTGACATATGCCAACCACAATATGTAATAGTTTCAACGTAAGCAAATTATTGTCTCTTAGAGAAGATTACATTGAAAGGTCCCACCATTGAATTATCTGCAAGGCAGCATCTTCTTTAATATAAGAAACCTGAGCATGAACCAGAAACCAGGAAAAGCTTAAGTTAATTAATAGTAATTATGTGTGCTCTATTTATCAAAGATATAGTATTAAAGGTAATAATGTTCTTTGATATAGTATTTATCAAAGATATAGTATTAAATGTAATAATTCTGGTTTGATCGCAGACATTTTTAGCACAAGCGAAAACAAATAAACTAAACGCATAAGTATAAATTAAAACTAAAATTTAGTAACGTAGTTCTATCCATCTTGCCTTTTTTTGTGGGACCCTTATTCAACTTAATACTTTCATTAACGACAATAATTTTATACAAGACTTTATTAAGCCACATTATTCCTTGTCATCATAACTCGTGAAAGTATTTTATACTCAATAGCAGAACAGTCTCATGCTAACCTTAGCAGAGGTTTTTCTCAAACAATGTTTAATGATAACGAAACAAAATAAACAACTCAAGTGATTAAAATAAATTGAAACAAAAACACTTAGATATAACAAAACAACTTCCCTATAATTTAACTCCTTACAAGACATCTGAAAAATGTTCATCAATTAAAAAGCCTTAATCTACTGCCCAGATCGCTTGAAGCTCCAACTGAAAGCAGCATCAATCAATTTACCAATCATCAACAAGAAAACCACAATTAAAGAAGAAACATGCCACCCATTGCAAATCTTCTTCCTATCTTACCACTCATCACCATGGTCAACATGAGACAACCCCTTTCAAGAATAAAGACCCAGGTAGCAGCATCAAGAACTCAATTGGAAGTTACCCCACCACATAAGTTTTCGGCAATTGACCAGAAGAAACAGTAACAATACACTACCGTAGGCACATTTAAGAACAAAATTATCTCATCGTGCAGGAAGTCTTCACATTATAGAATTCTTTACTCGGCACCCCTATTTGGTCACATGATACAGATCCACATCTTTTACAATATTAAGTTTTAATCCAAGTCAAAAAGAATGATTGTTTAATTACACCAAAACAACAATTCTTAACCCTTAGTCCAGCTGCCTTATTTTGATTTGAATTTGAAGCTATATTATCTTGAAGATCCAATTACTAAAACGACAAAACTAAATAATGAGATGCATACCATATATCTTAACAATATACAAAGCTTTAACAGATGAAAACCAAACTTATTCTATTACTAGTCCATGTTCATATCAACATCAAGAAACAAAGATAAAAAGCAACAATTATTTTAAGTTTAAGAAGTCCTTCTTTAATAGTTTTGTCAAAGACTGCCTGTAATATATGTCAGAAGTCTTTCACTAATAGTTTTGCATATAACAACTACTTTAAATATTGTGTTGCACGAGTCTTTAACATTTACATTTACCAACCACAAAATATAATAGTTTCAATATAAACAAATTATTGTCTCTTGGGGAAGGTACAACATTTGAAAAATCCCATCATTAAATAATCTACAAAGAAGCATATTCCTGAACCAAATTGTTGATGCTTTAATTTACCAAAAAAAATTGTTGATACTTTATATAGGTATTATGTATTCTAAGGAAATAGCTATAAAATAAATCAGAGCATCATCAACCTCTACCTACCTCCTGGGAGCATATTCCATGAGTGAAGAATCCAAACACAGTGAACATCTAAATCAACCATAACTTGGGCCGTGAAAGTCGGAAATTGCATCATGTACAGTGTAGATACATTTCGTTAATAAAATGGAAGAAACTTAGCAGATATAAATACCTAATCTGGGTTTTCATGTCATCTCCGTTTGAATACGTAATCTGGGTTTTCACGTCATCTCCGTTTGAACTTTGAATCTCACCATTAGCAGTGTCTCTAAGAGGTTTGTTACGGCAATTTTCTATGAGGTTGTTGATGCTTTGACTTATTTTACACATATTTGCTTAGAAAACAATATATAATGTCAAACTATGTTTTCGTGTTATGCTATATAAGTACCAATCGTTGAATAACTACTCACTAAGTTACCCTTAATTAGAATCGACCGTAAATAATATTAATAGCAATCTTTATACCAGATGTTTTAAAAATTTCAAGTCAAAAGATCACTTATATAATTATCATAGTAAGAATTTTTATTTACATACATGTAATGTTATAAATAGATTTCTCAAATGGGATCATTTTAATGAATTTATTTTTTAAGAAGTACATAAATATTTGTTTGACTATTTGTATATTTTAGCTTATAAAATTGATTACTTCATTCATAAAAAAAATATAATACGTGCTAGTCTTTTTAATTTGGCTTGAATTTAAATTGAGGTTTGATTGAATTATGGCTACTTAACTTAGGATCGGCTTGAACAGTTTGCCGCTTGAAACTTGATCCAGTTTGAACAAAAATGACATTGTACTCAAAATGACGCCATTTTTGGAAGATGATTTTTCAAACCTAAAATTGTCGTAAAAATTGAATAAATTAAGCTTTTTTCCGTTTACCCGATTTAGGACTAGACTATTTTATCAATCCTGAATAGAAATGCTTAATTTCATAAGAGGCAAAAGTTCAGTAGGGGATTACTTTAAAAAAATGATTATTTCCCTTAAATAAAAATGTGATGGGAAATTGGAAAATTAACTTAACATATAGGGGATTACTTTAAAAAATGATTATTTCCCTTAAATAAAAATGTGATGGGAAATTAACTTAACCATAGAGAAAAATATGTTAATTGCATGCCTATCATTTCTTTAAGGTTCATGCCTATAAATTGAGTTTTAACTATTTAGAGTTCAACATCAGTTTTTTGTACGTAGAGTTCAGTATGCATTAACAGGATTCAAGCTCTTTATCAAGTGAAAGGTGCTAAACGAAATGAACTAACAAATAGTTTGGGGATGCCATTACTATGGATCAAGTTCTTAAATGAACCTCTGAAACTAACAATTCAAGTTTTCAGTGAGATGGAACATGTGAAGTATAAGTTGATAGGGTATTAGGGTAATGCCATTATAAGTTGTTTTAATCTTTCTATAAATAAGCATAGAACATAGACATAAAACCCTTTCACATAGAACAAAGACATGACAAGAAAATTTGTAATTCCAAATTAAAAGAAATAATGGAGGAATAAATTGAAATTATTATTAAAGTTTTAAATTACAGATAGTAATTATTATTATTGTCATATTTATCGTAATTTAAAATATTGATTGTAATTATAATAAATAAACAAGATCAAGATTGCACCAACCGAAATAGGTTAAAATTAGAGTCCCCAAAGTTCCAAACTTTTAAAGCATTTGCTTATTTAACACATTTATCATTCTTTGATCGTGATGGTCAGCGATTACAGTCATTAATATGCCTTAATTTTTGTGAAAAAATTCAAGAAAAAACTCAGAAGATTAAAATAAGAAACATTTCCATTTTGGGTGTAAAAAGTGAGGAAGATAAGGAGAAAATTTCATCATATTTAATTAGAGGGATAGTAAATTTCCAAAATTGATATGCAGAAGTCAACAAGTGAAACACAAGCTTCCAGGTTGAACAAAAGCATGCAATCATCAATCACAACAAATCCAAAACAGAGCAAGAGTTATTATTAGTAATAAAAAATTGGCAAAAGCATGCCTCCTCTCCGAATGCAACATAACCCACCTCAACATTGTTTTAATTTGAGCATGTAAACGGTTTAATTCTTATTCTTGCAGCTGACAATTGTTAAGATATATGTTATAATATATCTTATTATTTAGTTTTGGACATTATTTGCTAATTAGACTTAGTTGGATTGAAGTTGGAGTCTTCAAGGTATGATCAAGATGAGATTCAATGTATATCTTATTTTGGGATAATGACTATCATAGTTTTAGAGATTTGGCTAGATTGTTTGCATCTATAATATGGCTGCGATTCATATGTTAATGGGTTGAACGTGTTATTTTTGAAAAGAAAAAATGATAGGTTTTAGATGACTTGACAGCTGAGATTCCTAGGATGATTTTCGATTATCTTTACCAGCTAATTGTGTTAAGCTATAACTCTATCTATTGCAAACTTTTGGAGGTTGAATCACGTGACTTATGCAGATTTTTTAGCTACGTTTATTTGTAAATGTCGCGGTTTATTGTAAGAGATAGCAACTATTTTTCTGCTGAGGTTTCACGTAACCTAGGCTGATGTGTGTGTGATGCACTTTTCTTCAGTTGTGTTGTCATTAATGGTGGGTGAGCTGTGATCTTTTTCTTTCTAGGTTTTTGTATGTTTTTAGCTGGGTGATTTGTGACTTTCTGCAGTTACGTTTTTTTTTATTATTAATCAACAATTGAGGGTGCTTTTGGGAAGTTTTGCAACTATGTATTATTTTTTAAGAACCCCTTTCTAAAAACTTTTTGTTAAAAGAAACTTGTTCTTTTCACAATAACTACTGAAAATCAAAGTTATAAAATGTTTTTCGAAAACTTGTTGAAAATTAATAAGATCTAAACTTTGAAAGATAAGAGAGATAAAGGGTAGAGAGATGTTGACGCAGTAATTTTTATACTGGTTCACCCCAAACCGCGGACTACGTCTGATCCTCAGAAGTCTTTCTGAGATTTCACTATCTCTCAACAACTTCACAAGTATTCTTTTTCTCTGAGCCTCTTCAGGTCTCTTTACAGTCAGTATTCTTTTACTCTTAACCTCTGCAGGCTATCTATACAGCTTTCAACTGAAAGATCTTTGAGCTTTGTTACAGAAAAGAATAGCTCTAAGTTTCGCACAATAATTTCTCTCAAGTATTGACAGCTTTTTGTGTTCGTATTCGTATATGTCGTGTCTGTATTTAACTTTGTAATTTTCGACTTCGACTCATATTTATAGTCTTCGTCTTTAACTGCTTCTTAATTCTTGATTATTGCTTCTTTAATCTTGTTTCTTGAAAAAAGTGGTTATTCAGTTAAGTTCAGTAACTAACTCAAACTAATTCTTGATTCTAACACGATTCACTTCTGTCTGCTTTTCATCGTCTGCTTTTGCTTCTGTCTGCTTTTGCATCTTTCATCTGCTTTTGCTTTCGTCTGTTTTTGCTTCCGTATGCTTTTGTTCTTTCGTCTGCTTTTGCTTCCGTCTGTTTTTCATCGTCTGCCTTTTGCTTTCGTCTGCTTTTTAACTTCTGTCTGTTTTTCTTCTTTCGTCTTCTTTTCAACTTCCGTTTGTTTTTTTTCTTTCGTCTGCTTTTCGCTTCCATCTGTTTTTCATCGTCTGCTTTTTGCTTCCGTCTGTTTTTGCTTTCGTCTGCTTTTCAATAGTGATGCAGTTCCACAACTTCAAAATCTCAAGTAGTACAGTATAGTATCTTCCCACATGGAGTAATTGTGTAATTACTAGGCTTGGATCACTCAATTAATTGGACTAGCGATTTTGTATGTTTGGGAAAATTAAATTAAGAAAATTAACTAGCAAAAAATAACAAAATTTAAGCTAAAGAAAATTGCGAATATTTTAAGGGGTTAATTTAAATGGAATGTGGTAAGCTTCAAGGATGGTTCTACTTTTAGCACTTTCTATGGGCTTTACCTGGGTCAATTTATGAGGCGAATTTTGGTTGATAGAAGGTTGAGCCTAGAGTTTCTTAGATCCTTTTTTAAGGTATCAAATGAGTGTTATGCAATAATCATAATCTACTATCGTAGCCTAGCAATCAAGCATAACCCATTAAGTTCTTTGCTCACCCGGTTTTCTCTCATAAATTCAGTCTATGTCTAAATCTGAAATTTATAAGTTTCCTATTTTGGAGTTTCGTTATTAATTTTCACATATCGGTCCTTCAATTAACAACTAAGGCTTAGTAGTGGTTGGCCAAACACAATACCAGCAAAATTAATATCAAAACAGAAAAATCATACTTATAAATCCACACTCATAAATCAACCAAAATGCAGTTCACAAAAATTAGCTAAAAGCTTCAGCCCAACCTTGACGCTTTGAGGAAATTACTCAATCATGGTAGAACGAAAACCACAAACATTCAGGTCAACAAACATCATATGACACTAAATAATAAACAGAGGATAAATGGGTTTTCGGGTCTCCCTTTTTGCGTTTACTATTTTGCGCCTCTTCGTGATGTTGCGTCCCTGCTTTCGTGATTTTTTTTCAGCTGTCGC
>JANTPM010000245.1:43420912-43440270 GCA_025434745.1 Erythroxylum divaricatum | reverse complement strand
CACTGACAGAGCCTGCAATCGCTACTCGGCTTCAGCAGGTGGACTTTTGCGTGATAGTGCTGGCCACTGGCTTGGCGGATTCTCCCAGAACTTCGGTTGGTGCGATCCGGTGTCGGCTGAGCTCTGGGGCGTTTATACCGGGCTTGCATTAGCCTGGGATCTGGGCTTCCGCCACATAGAGCACGAGCTGGATTCTCTCGCGGTGCATCTTCTCCTTTCATCAGCGATTCGTCGTTCCCAGGCACTCAACCCCATCGTCCTGGGAGTTCACGAGTTTCTCACCCGGAATTGGACTATTGTACATCGACACGTTTATCGAGAGAGCAACAGATGCACTGACTGGCTTGCTACTCACGCAACTTCTGCTACAGTCGGTCTCACTGTTTTTTTTACTAACCCTGTTGTGTGCCAACGCCTCCTCGACGAGGATCTTTCGGGGATTTGCTTCCCCCGTCTTATTATGTAATCTTTGTAGTTTATTTTCCTTTCATACAATTTTTTTTATTTCTTTGGTGGAGTATAGTCAATAATACATCTTATTTCTCTTAATTATCAAAAGAATGAAGTATTGTTAAAAACGAGGGAATGAAAATATTACTTCTATTGATACCAAATATAAATTTTTATTCCATATTTATATCTTTTTTTTTTGGGTTGCCCTCAAATAAGCACACCCTTAATTATCTAACTTATTATAATAAATGATTATGATTTATTCAGACACAAGGGTATAATACTTTTGAAATTGTAACGAATGACAGGATAACAACACTTTGAGAACAGCAAATCTATTCCCGCTAATAAGAGGACCTGATTTAAAAAATGTTACATTTCAAAAGCAACGCAGGAGACAAACATAATCTATAATTGTCTTAGGATTTTATGTGTTAAAAAATCTTGAGATCATACACCGTAGGTCTAAATTATACAAGAAAAGTTGATTAGTATATCTAAAATCTGATCTCTTATCAAATATGTTTTATAAATCACTTGGTTGAAAACTAACTCATAATGTAACTCTGTTAAGGCGTATCAGTAAAATATTTCACAGAGTTACAAAACTATAAATATATAATTTACTATAATATCAAATTATTTTTAAAAAAATTAATGAAATACAAGAAAATTAGGTATCTTTTATCTAAATGTGTAAGAAGAAAATGTGAAAAGTAGAAATGGTCAATAAAGATAAAATCTTTTTCCAACCGATATTATAAATTTGTGATTTTGAGACAATAACATAATATTCTTTGTGTCGGATATCAATTAACTATGTGTCACTCTTTAGTATGTATATGGTTTTCTAAATTTATCCAGCAGCGATATGGTATGATCATTAGTATATCTTAAACGGTAGCCCATCCTTTTTAGATCGTTTGATCTATCGCGATTGCTTATACCACTTTGCTTGTACCACTTTTTAGTTGGCCAGAAAAGCTCGTGAAATGACAAATATGCCATCGATTATCTCATTCTCCTTCCGTCTGATCTCTTCCTAAATTTCCCCGAATTTCAGTTCCAGCAAGCACCTGGTTTCTCTTCTTTGTCGAATCACAGCTCAATCAGGTGTAGCCCTAACCCTAGATCCCTAATTATTTTTCTTTCACTAATGTCTTTGGTGTCTCTGTTTCGACCAATTTCAATTGGGTTTTGATGCTTTTGCTTTTTTTTAAAAAAAGGCAATCTGAATCTGTGGTATTGCATGTGGGATTTGTGTGCAAGTGGTGGGGCCTTCTCTGTATGGTTTTGGTCTTCGGAGTAGTTTTGTTACTAGAAAGTGGGAAAAATGATCACGTTTGCGATTAATTAGCTTGAAAGCTCAGGATTTGAAAAGAGGCTATTTGTTGAAATGGAGTTGATGCAGCTAAAATCGATCACACAAATTTACTTTTCTGTTGTTTTCGAAGTGGGGCATTGGGGAATTTGTTGTCCCTTTTGTGTTTTGATGCTCCTATGTTTATGTTTCTGTTTGTGCTTGTGTTCTTATTGCAGTTGGTCGTTGCAGTGGTCTTTGTTGGCTCTGTAAGTTTCTGTATATGCCAGATTCTTGAGACAAAATGGATTCAGTATCCGTTGATTCATCAGCTCCATCTGTTAGACCTAATGCTAGAATTCCTGCTGCTGTCAATCCTGTACCGGATAATTCTGCCCAAGAAGCTCCCTCGAAGCTGTCTGCTGCTGGTATAGCATCATGGGCCAAAAATTTGAAGATCCCTCAGCCTTTATCTTCGACTCAAGATGCGTCCCCAACAGGGAGTCCTGGAAAATCAACCTTTTCACGTTTCACTAGCGGACTTGGACTGAATCTGCACCCTAAATCGCCTCCTTCAGATGAAAGTCTTGAAGGGACTTCACGATCTGGTTTATTTGGGACCATTACGAAGGGGCTAGTTGACACGTCAAAGAATGCAGTCAAAGCAGTACAGGTCAAGGCACGGCATGCTGTCTCTCAAAATAAGCGAAGATATCAGGTGGATTACATTGCCTGTAATTCGTTTTGATCTCAAATGAATGATCATTTATTGCCATTCTTATTGGTTCTCTCACTTGTCACGTTGATTTAGTCTTATATTTCCTTTCCTAATGTTTTCTGGTGATGAGAGGAGGAGGTGACAGGTCTTTTTTGCAGCTTGATTGTTTGTTCTATAATCCTCTTTCTAGACACCGTGTCATTAGTATTACACAGAGGTGTTTCCTAAGAAAGTGGGTCAACTCTTGCATTGGAAATAGGCTGGGTTCCTACAGCTAGTGGAACTTTCCTTCTTGTGCAATACATTGTTTGAGGATTTGAATCGTGATGCTGATTCTTGCTAATATCTTGATAATAAATGTCTACACAGAGATTTGTTTCAACTAATTTTTTTCATGTATTTAATCTTCATTCTGCCCTTTGTATCCAGGAAGGAGCATTTGATTTGGATATGACATATATCACAGAGAACATAATAGCCATGGGATTCCCTGCTGGTGATATGAGTTCTGGGTTCTTTGGATATGTTGAGGTAGGCATGCTAATTTGTAGTTAATAATCAGACTTGATTCTTCTAGTGATCAATAATGAACTACTAGCTTTGTGATGCAGGGTTTCTACAGAAACCAAATGGAAGAAGTGATTAATTTTTTTGAAACCCATCACAAGGTAAATGTATATAAAAAAAATGATTTTTTTTCACTATTTACTATTTGTTCATTTCTTATGTCTTCTGTAACCTCTACAAGTTCTTTTGTTCGGCGTGCAAGAGGGTCATAGTTCTATTTGTTTGTGGGTATGATCTGTACCATCTTCAGCTTAATAGTGGGTAGTGGTGTTGGGTTATAGAAACCGCCTAGATTCTTATACTTGTAATTAGACCTTGTAGTTTTCCTAATCAATGATTTGACTGCATATATATGCAATGTGGGATATGAATTTCTGGTGTGCTCATCTTGTTGTTGATAAGTACATCGAGTTTCTTTCATTCTCCTTTCACACCTAACAATGGCATTTTTGGAATTCTAACGTTGTTTTATCCTAATCTTTGACCTTTGGTCGACTTTCTATGTGCAGGGCAAGTACAAAGTTTACAACCTTTGTTCTGAAAGGCTGTATGATGCATCCTTGTTCGAAGGAAAGGTGTGGTACTGTTTTTTAATATCTGATGCAGTAGTAAAGCATATATATCATTGTTTGCATCAATAAAGCAGATTTGAGGATTATTGTATTTCAGCTCAAATTTGGTCTGTCCTATTTGTTTTGTTTTATAATGTATTTTCTTTCTTTTATTTTCCCTCTTTTTGATACTTGAATGCTTTAAAGATTTCTATTGGCAATAATTTTATTGATAGCTTCTTATGTCTGTCACATTAAATTGTTTGTTAGGTGGCTAGTTTTCCATTTGATGATCATAACTGCCCCCCGATTCAACTGATAATTTCATTCTGTCAAAGTGCTTACTCCTGGTTGAAGGAAGACATTGAGAATGTCGTGGTTGTGCACTGTAAGGCTGGAATGGCAAGGACAGGATTGATGATTTCTAGCCTTCTTCTATACTTAAAGGTAAGATATGGATCTCTTTTCCAGTTGAATTGTTCTTTGATTTGACATTTATCAAATTGTTGTGGAAAAATACATGCAGTTTGTTTTAAGTGCAGCAGAATGAGAAACATAGAACAATCCCTGATGCAATCTCAGCTGGTTTGAGATTATATGCAGTGATATATATATTCTATTACCTATGATGTAATTCATACATTAGTCAGTGTTCTGTTAATAATACCAAATAGTTTATGTCGTTAATTAACCTTTTATATGCAGTTCTTTCCTACAGCTGAAGAGTCAATGGATTACTACAACCAGAAAAGATGCATTGATGGGAAAGGGCTTGTTTTGCCAAGCCAAATTGTAAGTGAGCCATTACCTTTTTTCTTTTCTAAGGAAAATACACATTTAATCTCTTTGCTGAGCCTTCTTCTCATCATATCTGATAGGTACCATTCTGTTGTTATTTCTTTGTAGAGATATGTAAAATATTTTGAGCGCATCATGACATACTTCAATGGTGAAAACCAACCTGGGCGTAGGTATGCTTGTTACTTTTCATTTGTCAGAAGTATTATTTGTTTCTTCAGTTACGAAGTTGACGCTTTCTGCAGGTGCATGCTTAGAGGATTTCGACTCCATAGATGCCCTTATTGGATCAGGCCTTCCATAACTATCTCAGATCACAACGGTGGGTGTGCCATTATGAATAAAGATTCCATTTTCCCTTTCTTCGCTAATTCTGCATTGCCAATTCAACTATTGCAATTAAGTTGGCTTATTTGTTCTGTTCTGCATCTCATGAACAGATAGAAATGCTTTATACCTTCCTTTGTCTTCCTTCGTATGCCTTTGAGCTTCAGTTTTTGGCTTGATCTGTTCTCTTTGATGGCAAATCAAACATATTTGCAGCATAATGTGTTTCCTCAACATCTTTATTGATCTGGAAAATGTGTAAATCCCATTGGTGTCTTTGCTTGATAGAAGAACTAAGCTACATGTGTTAAGGATGGGTCTTTACTGCTCTGCCCCATTTGTTTCTCCTCTTCCTTTTCTCTTTTTCTATTTCAAAATGTTAAACAAGATGAGTGGACACTAATAGAGATACAAATGATGAGTGGCAGTTAAACTTCACACTATTTTATACGTTAGATAAATATCAATTTATCAAGAATGAATTATTCAAATTCTTGTTTATCTCTTCAATGCTTTCTTTACTTACAGGTGTGCTCTTCTCCACCAAAAAGCATCCCAGAACCAAGGATTTGTCGGTAGGTTACTTTTCAGTTTCATGAAACAATTGCCGTCATGCCAGGAGTCTCTGGAAAGCTCTATTAAGAATGTCTTCTCTTTTATGGACCACTGGCTAATTCTAGCTTTTTATGTGGATTTAACTCTTTTCCAGTTTGACAATTCTTGTTTCTTTTGCAGCCTGAAGATTACTGGTTTACAGCCCCTAAGAAAGGAGTTATGGTCTTTGCTTTGCCAGGGGAGCCTGGTCTAACAGAAGTGGCTGGAGACTTTAAAGTCCATTTTCATGATCGCCAAGGAGATTTTTACTTGTCTGTATTTGATCTTTTAAAAGAATATACTGCTATGTTCATGAACAGAATGTGAATTACTTAACTTAGTACTTCCTTTGTAATTTCAGTTGGTTGAACACAACAATGATGGAAAATAGAAAAATCTTGAATACTGGTGACATTGACGGGTTTGACAAGGTAATCTAATTCTCACTTAACACAAAAACTCCTGTTTTCTTTCTTACTTATTAATCATGGTGAAAGTGCTGTTTCATCTACCAACCTTACTCTGGTCAGATGTCCTATATTCTCCATGCTTCAAGTAGGCCTAACAATGTTACATGATTTTCTGCAGAGAAAGCTGCCTTCCCCAGGATTTCAGGTTGAAGTTGTTCTTGTAGATTATACTGTGCCCGTTCCAGCAGCTTCACCTACGGAAACTACTGTTAAGAAACCAGAAGACAGTTCAAATGTTGCACAGGCCCCATCTGATACAGCCACAGCTGCAGCTGCTCCAAGTCAGAATAAGAACCAATCGAGTAGTGATAAAGATGACGTTTTCTCAGACAGCGAGGCAGAGGAATCTGTATCTTCAAGAAACAGGCCAGCTCAAGCAACTTCTCAAGACGGGACTGCAGTGAAAACCTCTACTACAAATGACACCACTGTTAAACCAGATCAGGTACAGGGTATAACTCATGCAACAGCGCAACTTAATTTGGGAGGCTCAGGCTCCCAGGCTTCTACTCAACCAAAAAGTGATGGAGCTGGATCAGGCTTCGAGATTAACAATTCAGGTAGTGAATTCAAAGCAATGGCTGCTGATGCATCTGTCTTCACATTTGGAGACGATGAAGACTATGAAAGCGAGTAAAGGTTAAGGGCATGTTTATGTCATTATAGAAAGTTGTATATATGAATTGGCTTGCCAGTTATACACGCATGTGGATGTGGTGATTATGGTTTGATCAGTCCATATCGAGTAGTAGTGTTAAAGTCAGCTTCTGGCTTTATCTGTTGTTCGAGCTGAAAGGAAGCTGGTGGGCTGAGAAATTGCTGAATCTAGTTGTTGCAGCAATTAGTTGAATTCGTTTTATTAATTCCTTTAAATAGTTGATTTAACACATTTTATAATGTTATCATTCTTTTGAGCTAGTAGTCCATAAATGGAGCTTCCTGAGTCTTTGGACCACAGGCTTAGTTCTTGTCAAATAGGAACGATATTGCTTTTAATGAATCCTGAACCAAAGAAGAGTGAAGAGTTTAAAAGATGATTGGTGGAAGCAGAAGGAAGGAGCTTGAAACAGGCTTTTAGACGGAAAATTGGAGTTAAAAGACTTCTGACAGAGATGTAGCTGGGCATGAGTTGACTCATAAATTGACATAATGTTATTTTGAAGTAGGAATTTTGAAACTACTTGCTCGTATCCGAAACTTGATTAACTTGAATTTGATCTGTCGAATCTATTTGGATCAAATTGCTTAAGATGGTTTACTTATGTAGGGCATTTGGAAAAAGCCTCTATTGCATACTATCAGTGTTTCAAGTGGGTCAAAATTTGAGGAATTTCTATGGATTCCACAAGAATTTCTGTGAAACAATGAAGCTATCCTATCTAGTGAAACAGTACAAGGTCAGAGGCTTCTGCATGTGTTGGTAACGTTAAGTATAGAATCAGGCTCTGCCTCAATTCCATGGAAATTGTTCTTGAAAGTCAATTGTATTCTGTTTAGTAAACGAAGAACGGACCAATTCTATTTCTAATTCTATCACACACACCTCATCTTCATCGTTATTTGAACAAATGTCAATGCAACACAAAGTCAACTTCTCTTTTTTTCATTATTTTTCCATATTCACTTCCCTCTGACAATTTCCTTAAATTTTATTTAAAAAAAACCTTATATTGTTCAGAATTGTTGTCACAATCAGACTGTTTATGTTTCGATTTTATAAATTTTGAGTTGGAACATTAATTGTTAGGAAACAAATGCTTTGAAATGAACAAAAAAGGTAAAATTGTAATACGTAATTAAATATTTTACAGAAATAAATTGCTAGGACAACCACGATCAGATCCTCAATATCCGCTAACGTCGTATTGGTAGCAGAATAACGGGGAAGATCTGAATTCTGAACCCCCGACCATAACTGCAAAAAGAAGACAATAATGAAGAGCGTGTACGAGCGTAAATTTGCAAGATTTATCACGTGCACTGGTCAAAGTCTTCCACTTTCATAGGTACAGATTTTTAACCAGGTGACGGCTACAAGCACCAGCAGAGACTAGAGTTGAGTAAACAAAAGAACATCGGAATGTATAAAACCATTAAAGCGTTTAATGTAATTAATCTTCATTAGCGAACCCGAATATAAAAACAGATGGTGGGTCGTTTATGCAACAAGTGAGTTTTACAGGTCAGCTGTCGGTCACCTCTCATCCAATGTCGGCTTCTGGTATCCAGGGACAACTTCTTGAAGTCACTGGTAATGACTGAAGGTTCCATTTTAGTGCTTTTGGTTGTTGTCGATCTATTTCTTTGTTTTGAGCTTGGTCCTTACGTGGGTTGCTTTCTGTTTTGTGTTTGGGTTCAGTGGTTAGCTGCACCAAATTGAAAGACACAGAATGGATTTCAAGGCAAGATCCTTATGTTTGCCTTGAATATGGTAGCAATAAGGTCCGTACGCGAACCTGTACAGGTACCTGCCTGAAAGTTCCTTTCTTTGCTTGCATCTGTTCTCTATTTTCTTATGTTGACTTCCTGGTACCTTTTTAGGAATGCCACTGAAATCCCTTTTATCTCTGCTTTTCAGGAGTTTGACTTTTTCAGTTAGTATTCTTGTTTGGTTAAGATTTGTAGCTGATGAATCGTACGGAAATTATTTTCCCTCTTTTAATTTATTGTGCTTGGTTGGTTTAGATGGTGGTAGGAATCCTACATTCCAAGAGAAGTTTATATTCACCTTGATTGAAGGGCTCAGAGAGCTAAACATTGTAGTTTGGAACAGCAATACCTTAACTAATAACGATTTCATTGGCAGCGGAAAGTGAGTATTCTTCTTATCTCTTTTATGCAGTGATGATTCGTTATGTTGATGCTCTGGACTCTGATGTTAATCTAATCTCATGGAAATTACTGAACTTAGGGTTCCGTTGCACAAAGTTCTGTCTGAGGGCTTTGATGATTGCACTTGGCCACTTCAAACTAAAACTGGCAGGTAATGTTAATGCAATTACTTTCGACTTTGACTTGGGACTGAATTCTTTGAATGCCAGTATTTCTTGAAGTTCCTGTGTTTAAATATACGCAAACGAGCTCGATCCTTGCATGTTTGTTCTTGATAGCCTTGTGCACGTCTTCTGGCTATGAGGTATTGAAATGAAGGTTGTATTTATCCTGCTGTAATAGCTTATGTATTATTCACAAAGATGGTATTGAATTCTATTAACAAGAAGTCAAGAACAAAAGAAATGGTGAACTTATCCATGGTTTTTGGATATAAGAGAGCAACTTTTAGGCATTGCTAGGACATCATTTCTGTGGTTTTATGTTTACAGGTTTTGAATTTTCGAGGGCATAGCATTAATTATTTTTGTTTTGTGGTAATGTTGCCTAATGTCTATTATTTGTTAAGTGCATTGATTGAATGTTTGAGATTTCTTGGTTCCTCCTTTTTCATTCTCGTGGCATGCTTTTGTCCATGTCCCTGCGTCAGAATTTTTTGCAAGGAGGGAAGGGTTTATGTTTATGAGTGATGGAAAGACAGACATGTATTATGTTACCATGAGTTGGATGACCCAAGTATCTTTTTAAGAGTGTTTTGCCCCGTTGCAGAGCTGCTGGAGAAGTGCGACTTATAATGCATTATGCTAATGCCAAGGCAAGTTATTTTGATGACCTGAAATTTTAGATATCCTATTATCTTCTGTATCCAGGAAGATTTCTTGTTTGTTGCGGGCTGACAAATGTGTCTGTGCAGAAAGCTGCAACACCTTCAGCACCACTTTACATAGGGTCTGCTCCTCAAATCTCAACATACTCAGCACCACATCCTCCTCAAGTCTCAACATACTCAGCACCGCCACCAGCATACCCAACCGCTTATCCACCACCAGTATATCCAGCCGCTTATCCACCACCAGCTACAGCCTATGGTGGCCCATCTCCTTATCCGTCATACCCAGTTAATCAAGCATATCCACCGCCTGCATATCCCGCTCAACCAGCTGCTTACCCCCCTTCACCATATCCACCACCTTCAGCTTATCCTCCATCACCATATCCACCTCCTCCTCAAGGTACACCCTACTATCCTCCTATTGAGTTCATGTTGCTTTGTGTACATCTGCTGTTAAATGCTGATATTCAATCTGAATTGTGGCTAACTCTAGCTTTCTTTTGTTTTAGGGCATTATCCTGGAACCTATCCCCCACCATATTAAGAAGAAACTCTTGCTCATCCAGGTGCTTAGTTTCTCAGTTTGCTATCTAGTGCCAAATATGAGTATTTTCAAGTTTTCATGAATTTTAAGTTCAATTGTTAATAAACTTTGTGCCTCATTTTGACAAGTATATTTTTGTGTTTGCAATACATCGTTTGCCCCTTTCATTTTATTTTTGTGTTTGCATCGATGATGTTGATTGTGACCGAGTATTGGCTCAATTAAGCTAAAGAATTGATAACAATGATCATAACAGGTAATACAGTGCAATCAAAGGTTAGACCATCCGAGACTTGGTTCAAGTTAGGCACGTTCTGGTAGCAATTCTTCAATCTGCTTCTGTTTTCAGTTTCCCCTTGGTTACATATACTCTCCCAATTGTGTGTCTGTTTAGAATATTTGATCTTCTTAGTGTAAACAACAATCTTATAATACTTGGAAGTCAAGCTTGCTATATTTTCAGGAACTTGTCATCGGACGCTACAAACAATGGCCAAAGCTCATAGCTACAGGTTTTCTTAGATTAAAAGGGCCAACTCTTGAGCCTGGGGGAGGATCGTAAACTTTAAAAGGGCTCGTCCAAAGAAAATATATCTATGAAATAAAATAACTCAATGGTAAGGAAGATACACGTTGAATCATGAATAAGTGAACATGCTAACAATGTTGCAAGCAGAGACACTGCTCATTGATAACAACTCAACTGGTGTTACAAAGTTTCGGTTTCCAACTAATATAGGCCCCAAACATGTTCCTACAGCAAATTTTATCTAGTCTAAACCAACTTTCATGCTTCATCCACCTAGTTCAGCAAGCTAGCAAGTATAGCTATGGAAGTCACTGTTTTGTTGCTCCTCCCCTTGTCATGGTGGGGTAGAATCAGTGGACAACATTGATCAGAAACTGTAGTGGCTCCTGCATATGGTTTCTTGATTGTTTGCGGTGTTGTTTAATATGCCATGATAAGGTACATTACGTTTTTAACTACAGTTTATCTCTGTTCACATGTCTTATGCTATTTCTTTTCAATACAAGAAGTCTATGTTCTGCTTCTGAGCTACTATTCACTTTGCACATAAGTACATCAACATCCAGCGACAGTCTCGTTGAAACTTAGGATCTGCAAAGATTCAGTAATATACAATTTTAACCTTAACTTGTAAAAAGGGCTAGAAGTATTTACTGGCAGAAGTTAAGTTGGAGATGGATTCAATGCAAGTTGGCAATCTATCAATCTCCAACTTATTAATTACTTCCAGTAGGACAATTGCTGCTTTGAAGGCCCATTGACTCTCACTTCACAGGCAACAACACATGAAACCAATCAATTGAGAAATGCCAAAATCATTAGTTCCGAAGGTAATAATGTACCTGTGGAAATCATGGGTTGCACTGGAAATAATGCCACATACATTCCATATACACATATCTTTTCCAGCTTGAGTGGGCAAGTCAAAGGTCTCCAGCTATCGACTGGTAACTTTTGATGGGAATTCATGTTTCTCCTTCAGGTCAAAGGCAATGTATACATGAAAAGGTTTGGTTATGGTGGATAACAAATTGTTTATCTTTATCCTCTCTTTCATAAACAAACACGATTTGGGATTAAAATTCTCGAAAGGAAAATAAATTTTATTGACAGAGAGTTATATATTCAAACTTATGAAGCAATTGGCACATGATAGGCTACAGCACGGTAATCTGAATATAGGATTTCGTGTGGTCCAAAGGAGCTTGAAGAAGAGGATCACTCACTAACCTGTCACGTCAAAGTTGATTATGTACATCTCGAGAGACATTTGATTATATTTTTTTTATGTCGTGCACTTCCATTTGCCAAAAAGTTGACGAAGAACTGGTAAAAGTATGATTTGACATTAAACTTTATTTGTTACAGACATAATGACATAAACAATGATCAAAACCGAAGTCCTAAATAGAAATTTGATGAGAAAATGGTAAGTGGTAGACATTTTTTCCAAAAAGAAGAAATTTTGTGTTGTCCAACCAAATATCATTTACAAAAAGTAGATGATAAAGTTTGCATCAACTACTCATTAATGTGACATTCCAACTAACTTGGGATATTTTGAGATAATAGGCAATGCTTGGACTTTTAATTAGTCCTTGGATTGCTCCATCTCTTCATAATTAGAATATGCACGATGTCTTGTCTTATGGAATGAGTGTCTTAATTGATTCGATTATTTAATATGTAAAATTATTATGTAGATTGATAGAATTATTTAATATAAAAGAAATTGTGTAAATATGAATTTCTTAATTAATAAAATTATTTAATATGTAAGATAAGTAATTATGTAGATTGGAATCATCACTTTTTTATTCTCGTTTCCTTTTTCACCCCTAATTAGAGTCATTGATTCTTGATTATAGAAAACAATTAAAATGAACTAGAAGTTCAAAAATAATTCATTTGGAAAATATTATTAATCAATTTTTGGATATTTTTACAAACGCTAAAAAGGTGATTAAATTTCATAACTTAGTTATGCACTTGGTCGGATAATGATAATAATAACAACAATAATTCAGTGCAAAAAATATTGTTGAAACATGAAGTTTGAGGAGTTTCAATAATATGCAATTTTATCATTAACTAATAGAGAAGTTAGTTCTAAATAGCCCATACGAAAAATGATATTTGTTTATTTAAATAAATAAAATTCAATAAATAAAAATAAAAAAGTATTATAATAAATATTACGATAAGGTTAAATAAATAAATAAATAAATAATAACCACTTAAAGACAGGAAATTCATTAAAAGTAAAGGACAAACTTATTTTTGAAAAAGAAGTATAAAAACACCATAAAATTAATGCTTTAGAAGAAATACTTCTATAATATGACATAGTATCAATGGATGATTGACAATTCTTAACATTTTATAAACTCTAGACAAAGTAAAAAAAAAAAAGTCTCTAATTTGTCCTCTTTTGTTTTCACAAGTATTAAGAGTGAGCTTTTATAATGTATAAAATGAGGCAAAATAAAGGCAGGTCAAGATTGAATCTTAGGTTGGTGTATTTCCTGCTCTTATTTAAGATCGGGTTTGAATAAACGAGAATACTTCGTTTCAAACGAATGCAGAGATTGAGATTCCAAAAACATAGAAAAAAATGTTATTCATATACATGTGAAAATGAAGTTTAGAATCATAATCAAGTTTTCATTAAAGATGTATTTGCTTATACAACCACAATAATTATTGAAAATGATGACTTTAATCTAAAAAGTCCCGAAAGTGATTTTACATAAATAAATCTTATTTATTTAGTTATGTTATAGTCATAATATAAAAATAAGATTTATTTAGACTTCAAAAGAGTGGTGAAGAATTGCTCAATTCAAGAATACCTTATTTTAATAAAGCTAATACATTAATATATATATATATATATTGCTAATTGTACTAGGCCACAGGCTGCTTGGAAACCGTACTTCATTAGAATCTATATATTTTGTGACAACTTGGTCTTAACTCAAAAGAACGAAAAGAGAGGAGTTGACCCCAAAAACGTATGTGCACACCAAACAAAGTTAATCGCAGAACAACATAAAGTCCAAGATGCTATCCAACAAAAGTTTGCAAACTTAAGACTAAACAAGATTAGGTGTGTTTTTTGGACGCTACCTTGTGTCTGTGTTAGGAGAAGAAGAGGTTTTGGAAGTTTGCTGGTGTAACACATGCACAAGTCAAGAAACCCTTTTGTCGAGCATGGTTTCTGCAATAAATTTGAACATGTGTTCGGTTCGGTACGCAAAACAAATAACAATTGGGTATTTAGTTTCCGAGACATGGGCAAAGGAGATTTGTTTTGTGAAGTTTGGAAAGTATTCAATTCAATCCCACAAATTCATAATGTGTCCATCTTGAGAAGAGAGTCCATTCACGAATGGTCCTTTTGAAACTTTTGTTACCTAACTTTGAGATGCACTCATGGATTCAAGTGCAAGCACAGAGAAACCTAAAACTTCCTCTAAACAATCTTTTATTTGGACATGGCCATGGTTTCAACGGACATTGAAGAAAAACTCATTCTTCTGCTCATAAAGACTTTTAGTGCATATTTATTGTAAATAAAAACATCACAATTTGAATATAATATTTTTTGGTCACAAAGACTTTAGTAGCATATTTCTAACAACTTTTAACTTTTTCCGTGAAATTTACGAATAGGCAAAAAATCAGATAAAATTAGTACACAAGACTCTCCATTTTGCGAGACAAAGAAGAAGAGTATAAATCCTATTAAATTTATATTCTGACTATAATATATTATTTAATAAACTGCTAAAACAACATAATATCAAAGAAAAATATATAGAAATTAAATGAAGTGCCATCAATTTTGACAGAAAAAAACAAGAAGAAAGTAGTTGAAATTAAATAAAGTAATGTCAGGAGTAGCAGAAGTCATGTCATAATATAGAATTGAGAGTACATCACTTAAGTTTTGGGGAAATTCTTTCAACTTTTTACCTGTTTCAATCAATAAAAAGTATAAATCGAGTTAACCGTAAAAAAATTTTAAATTTTATTTTTCAAAATTGGTTTATTTTTATAACTTTTTTAAAAATCAATTAATTTGTTAATTAATTGATATATTTTATTAATTAATAAATTTTTATAAATTAATAAATTTTTATTTAATAATTTTTTAATTAAACTTCAAAATTTTTAATCAATAAGAATAATTTTTAATTATATTTTAAAATTTGTAATTTTATTAAATATTTAATCAATTTTATGACTGCATAATATTAGTTGAATCTTTTAAATATTAAATTTGAATTTAAATTTAAAATATTAGTTTATACTAATGAAATAAAAAATTGATACATATTAATGAGAAATTTTATTATTGTAATAAATTAAATCAATTGATGTATAGAAAACGGCAGTAAAGGCTGCAAACTGATCCTTGCCGACAAGACACCTTTCCAAATTTTACCACTAAATCTCCTTCTTTTGCGAGAAAATTTGCAGTCATTCTCCCAATTCTCAGTCGACGCGATTGCAATTCGACGCATCCCTAATCGTTGACTGAGTGCAGGGAGCGTGGCACATCGGTTCTATAAGTCGCGTCGTTAGCGTGCTCCTCGTCTGTAATGTACTAACTTGATATGTCTTTTCAGAATTTTCTATTTTTTTCTTTTTCTTTATCACAATATTTCACAAATTTTAAAAAATTAGACTTAAAATTAAAATAAAAAATTTAAAATTTAAAAGTTTGATCTTGATCAAACCATCGTAAAACTAACTGATTATTAAATATGATTAAAAAAATTATTCTTATCAATCTAAAATTTTATAATTTAAATAAATATTATTTAATTAATTTTAGATTATAAATTTTTAATTTATAAAATTTAATCAATAAATTAATAAAGTTAACAATTTTTAACGATAAAAATTATTAAAATAAGTCAGACTATAAAGTTAATAATTAAACTAAAATGTTCTAACACTCGTGTTTTTTACTTTTAAATAGATCTAACTGATTATATTTTTAAGTCATCGATATATCAAGTGAAATATTACTTTGAAAGGCAACAATTTAGTAAAAACTTTGTTACTACACGAGATTTAAAAGATTTAATAATATGTAATCTTATTATTAATTAACATATAGATCAATTATGAAAAGATTTAAGAAGTGCTTAGTTAAAGAGTATATGAAAATAAGTAAATGGAAAATTAATAAATGGTAAAGGATGGTTATTTATTATGATTGATTAAATATTTTTTTCATATTTCAATTTTTGGTAATAGTCTATACCCCCATGTGTGGGAGGAATGGTTTTGATTAATGCATTTTTTTTAATTTTTTAATTAAATATAATTAAACTATAAGTAATTAAAATATAATTAAAATGTAATATAATTAATTAATTAAAATATAACAATTTTTATTTTTCAATATTTTTAACGAACCAACCATTATCAATGGTAACGTTAGTCAATGTTTCATCAGCTAACTATCATAATTATAATGATTATATTTATTATTTTTTTTTGCTATATTTATTCTGATTCTTATTATCATTATCTGTACGAACCAACCGTCCGCTTAGAAGTAATGCTAATTAAAATAGACAAAGCCGACATATTTTTTCGCAATTAATTTATATATCCCACGAAATATACGATAATGCCCTACTGAAAAAACCTATAGATTTTTAAGTATAGAAATTTTAATTCAGACAATTTAAATTAATAAAATTTTCTAACTTAAATAAAAATATTAATTTAATATAATTAATTAAAATAAACTATCTTAGGTAGAATTTACTGGCAGTCTGGCACTTAAAGACTTAAACTGGATTGGTAGATTTGGTGTGGTGTGGTGTGGCTCACGGTGACTTTTTATTAATGGTCTGAATAAGAGGTTGTTTTCATGGGTGGGGTCAAGATTGGTGTGTGTGTGATTCCATTTTCTGCCCCGCCAAACAAAACCAGCGTCACACCGAAAGCACAAAACACTGTACAAATTACAAATAGTATACCCAACCCCATAATTATATATTTATCCAATTCATAATTATTAAATACAATTATCTAAATCTTAATAAGAAGACAAGCTTGAAATGAAGCCCACTCCTTTTTTAAATCTCCCTCTTTTCTTTTTTCTTTTTGTTCCTTCCCACTTTCTGCTTTTAGTCTCTGCTTCTGCTATCCTTTCTCTCTTGACAATCACTCTCTGTCTGCACTCAGAGTAGAGAGACCTTGAGAAATGGTAAAGAGGAGACAATAACTTGTTCTCTTGTGTTCTGCTGTGTGTTAATGAGGAGTGGACCTAAAAATCTCATATTCTTCTTCAAATGGCAATACAACAATATGAGCAAACTGCACGTGAAGAACACAACCCTTCGTTTTTACTAGATGCTCTCTACTGTGAAGAGGAGAGATGGGAGGAGGAGGAGGAGCAGGAAGAAGAAGAAGGAGAAGTTTTGGATGAAGAGAGTGTGATATGTAGTAGCCAGAGCACGTTTAATGGGGTGAAAAGAAACTCTTCTTTTTTCCCACTTTCGTTATTGCTTGAGCAAGATTTGTTCTGGGATGATGAGGAGCTTCTCTCACTCTTCGTAAAAGAAGAAGAGCAAAGAGTTATTGTCAATGTCAACGATGTGAAAACAGACTCTTCTCTGTGTATGACTCGCCAGGCTGCTGTGGAATGGATACTTAAAGTCAATGCCCATTACAGGTTTTCAGCTCTCACGGCAATTTTTGCTGTAAACTATCTTGATAGGTTCATTTGCAGTCCATGTTATCAGAGGGATAAACCATGGATGATCCAACTTGTGGCTGTGACTTGCCTGTCTTTGGCTGCAAAAGTTGAAGAGACACAAGTGCCTCTTCTGTTAGACCTTCAGGTAACTTTACCTGTTGTTTGTTTATACATTTGGATAATAACAATAATAATCATGTTGGATTTTGGTTTCGTTTGATTAGGTGGAAGGGACAAAGTATGTTTTTGAAGCCAAAACCATTCAAAGAATGGAGCTTCTGGTGATGTCCGCACTTAAATGGAAGATGCACCCAGTGACTCCATTATCGTTTATTGATCACATCATTAGGAGACTTGGCTTAAAGAACCGTCTGCACTGGGAGTTCCTCAGAAGATGTGAATGCCTCGTTCTCTCCGTAGTCTCCGGTAAATTTTTCTGTATAACGGTTGTCCAAGTAGATCCTTTTTTTGACCAAAACTTTAGATTTCTCGATAAGCACAAAGTCGGGGGATAAAAAGATGACTCTTTATTAGCTTTTTCTGATTCTTATACGTTTCCTTTTGATGGCGTTTTGCAGATTCAAGATTATCCAGCTACCTTCCTTCTGTACTTGCTACTGCTATAATGATGCACGTTATAGACCTAGTTGAGTCCTCGCATCCCATTGACTATCGTTGCCAGCTTCTGAACGTTCTTAGAATAAGCGAGGTTTGTATGGTTTAATTGAGGTTCGATTAATGTACAGAAACACTAGTCATTATTGCAGGACCTAAAGTTATGTCACTGCACCTTGTAACAGGAAAAAGTAGACGATTGTTATGAACTCATTCTCGAGTTGTCAAAGACGAGGAGCTGGCCTTGTAACAGCAAGTCTCAAAAGCGCAAGTACGAGCCAATTCCTAGTAGTCCTAGTGGTGTGATTGATGCTGGCTTTAGCGATGACAGTTCAAACGATTCGTGGACTCTGAGTTGGTCATCGGTTTCTTCATCACCAGAGCCTCTCTTTAAGAAGAGCAGAACCCAAGACCAGTTGGTCTTTGTTGGTAGTCCCAGTTGATGATCCATCCCTCTCAACTCTCGAATCATCATTTGTCATTTACTATGCTTATGTCCCTTCAGCTTACGCTTCAGTATTCCAAGATTGCCCAACATGTTCTACTGATTCCTCTCCTAGAGATCAACGGGGGAAATCGCAGAAGAGAAAGGATGAGTGCGTCTTTCTTCATAACATGTCGTTGGCACTTGTGCCCCTTTCTGTTACGATGTACAAGTCTCTTTAAGAGCATACTTTTTTTATATGGACATATTCCTCTTATAATATTCATGAAAAGAATTTTTGTTCATCTCTAATATATAGTATGACATTATGATCTCTTCTTCACCTTCCATGCAGTTCTATGATGACAGAATGACAGACAGACAGACACACATTAAAATTGTCAAATGCAAACTTAGTTCCCTTAAACCATTTAGGTTACAACTTAAGAGAATTTGGAGTTTTGTCTGTTTGCACGTGAAGAGAAGGAGGAGCTCGTCGGACGGTGGTGGTCCGGTGGAAGAGAAGGGCAAATGGGGGTTTGACCTCGTTACACGAGCCAATCCTTCCATTATTGTATAGTTTATACAGTGACCCGCAATCCTCTCCATCTCGCTGTCTGAAACCTAACGCCAACCTAAAAAAGTGAAGACACTATCTAATGCTCTTGGATTTTCCAACACTTTTCGCTCCCATCACACTATAGTAGTAGCTAAAAGGATTGTTCTCATTTCACGCACCTAGATAGGAACAGAACTGAAACTTAATTGAACCGGTCGTGTAAGATTTTCTTGCTCAAAGACCCATGGAATTATCATTATCTGTAAGAAACTAAGTGGTCCGTTGACTTACATGTTCCATAGTACATCAGGCACTGTTACGAATATCGTATCGAGTTTGGTATCGGATTGGACTCTGAAACAGAACTGTACCGGTATCGGTCAGTACCGGGTACTGTTTCGGAATATTTTTTAAATTTATAAAATAGTCCCTAAATTTTTAAAAAATTGCAAAATAGTCCATATTAATATATATTATACAACTGTACTGTATAACATCAACCAATAAATATAATTAAT
>JANTPM010000245.1:43397051-43407807 GCA_025434745.1 Erythroxylum divaricatum | reverse complement strand
GTATACTGCCGATTTATTATGATCTTTTTTTTATTTCGTTTAATTTATTAGGATCATTTTTTTATTTTATCCCGGGCCTATAAAACGATAGGAACTGCCCTGACCTTATCATGTTCGACAATAATTCAGCAAAAGAAAGCAGACTACCGTGGCCCCGAGTGTTTAGACTTTAGCGTATTGGTTTTGTATTTTCCCCATCTTGCTAATGCAGTCCCTGTCAATAAATAATGCACGTTCACCACTTTGTACCAAACTATACTTTCTAAGCCGGCCTCATCAGCTTATACATGAACATGACTCATTAAGATAACAATTTTCATTTGCTTAAAATATTCCATGCTAAATTTGTTTATTGACTTCACTTCTTACACCTTCTCTTTTTTCTAGATAAGCACATATGTATATTCATTATACAGAACCAACCCGCATTAATCATGGGAAATGTTCACTTCTTTCTGGTTCTATACACTGGTCTGTTTGGTTTGGCCGCCGGTCGTCCTTATCCAATGAGACGATACTCAAGAGAGGTATATGACAATGGCAGAATCTTCGACATAACACACATGATCGGTCCTAACTTGCCCGTGTTTGGCTCGAAGAACGGTCTTGGACATGACTACATAAGGCTTGTTGAGAGCATTAAGAACGGGTCCATAGTCAATCAGTCTGAGATGAAGCTGAACACACACACGGGCACACACATTGATTCGCCCGGACATGTATACGACAAGTACTATGATGCAGGGTTCAATATCAATTCTCTTGACTTGGAGGTGCTTAACGGTACAGTGGCTTGTTTCTAATAATCAGTCCTCAAAATATCAAAGTTGGTTGAGTATTGGATTATGATCATCCCATAGATTTGCTTAAGTGTTTTTGTTTCGATGTATATATAGGCCCTGCGCTGCTTGTTGATGTTTGGAGACACAGCAACATAACTGGTATGGATTTCACAAAAAACATGAAATTTCCATAGAAAATCGTCTCTCTTCCTGTGTAAGATGGTTAGTGACGTAGGTTTGAGTTACAAGTACTTTGAACAAATCTCAGTTTTTGCATGACATATTCTAACAGTTTACTGCTATATATGTGTCACAGCTGAAGTGATGAAATCATTGAACATTCCCAAGGGAGTACGTAGAGTGATCTTCAGAACCTTAAACACAGAGAGGTACGGATTCAACTCCGGTAAAATTATCTAAGACACCTACTTTCATTAGGATAGTTACAGTTGAGTGATAATACAGCACCCAACTCAAATTGACTTGTTTCAAATTTGAAGATAGCTGGTTCAGTCAAAACAGTGTGAAATTGACTAGTTTCTCAAATTAACACGATCAGATGAAGAAAATGTTCCAAGTTATGTTAAATTCTTATTGTACTTGAACAAAAAGAAAACAGTAAAAATGACTTTCCCTTCTATTGTCAATGATTAGTTCAACTCAGATATGTAAATTCCATCAAACCTACCTGTTAAATCTCGATTTCATTTCATTCAGACGCCTTATGTTCAAGAAAGAGTTCGAGTCCAGCTATGTTGGGTTCATGGTGGATGGAGCTAAGTGGCTGGTTGAGAACACAGACATCAAACTCGTTGGTACAGTTATATTATCAGCTAAGCTGTTGTCTAAAATTTATATTTTCATTTGTTAAATTGTTTCCCTGAAAAGTTGAAACCATTATCACAAGTGAACCACAGAGTTACAACTTCCAAGAGACCATTGACATTTCTACACTGACTTTTATACTGTAACAATGCATAGCTTCTGTTCTCTTCAAAGTTCAAATATACAATTCCCAGTAAGGTTTGGTTGGTAATCGCTAATTAGAGAATTAATGTATGCCTGCTCATTTGATACTTAAAGGTAATCAGAGGTTGCTTTTAAATGCTACTGAAGTAACCAAGTAATAATGCGTTTGTTGGCTATGCAGGAGTTGATTACTTATCCGTTGCTGCTCTTGTTGATTTACTCCCAACTCATCTTGTTTTTCTTAAAAGCAGGGTAGGGAAAAAAATAGCTGATAATGCTCTGCTGTTGTGATTTAATTTGACAGAAACATTTTTCTTCCTTCTTCTGAATCAAAAAAACCTGGAACTGCACAACTGTTGCAGGAAATCATTCTTGTAGAGGGCCTAAAACTTGATAACATCAATCCCGGAGTTTATGATCTCCATTGCTTGCCGCTCAGGATACTGAGGGCTGACGGGTCACCAGCAAGGTGCATTCTTATCAAGTGATTCTTAGCTTCTTATGTATTTTAATGCGGTTAATCTGTAAGATAATCTAAAGTTCCCGGCCCTACGTATCATCTTCCCCTACCCATCTACTGTAACGCTTCACTTTTTAATCATGTCATGATTTATTAAACAATCCTGCTCTTCTTATGGATGACATGATCCGCCAACTTCTGCCACATGTTTTCCTTTATTAAAGAAAACAAGGATCAAGAGGCATTGAAGGGTGTACTCCAACTAATAATCCACGACCTTTTACAGGCTGATCACTTATCCAAACCCAAGATCTTGGCTGCGTTTGGTGAACCTTGAATCAGCTATATTTTAGCTGATTCAAGGCCTTCAGCTGTTTGACATGGTCACAGCTTAATTTTATGTTTGGTAAGAACATGTGAAAATAGCTGTTGGAGCTCAAACAGCTTAAATTTAAAAAGCTACACAAGAGTAGCATTTTCACGTAGCTGCTTATTATGTATAAATAAAAAGTCAATTGTACCCTGCTAAATAAATCAAGTTATATATTAATTAATTTTTTCAAGTCAATTTATGCTTAATTACAATTAATTAATTGTGCTATGGTGTGGCATAATTGAATTATTATTAATTATGCTAAAGTATCGTGCATGACACCGTAGCATAATTTATGCATGATACTGTAGCAAAATTAATTATTATAAATAATATCATGCATCGCATTATGTTATGCTTATGAATTATGCACTAAATATTTTTATTTTTTTTATAAAATCTAATCTTTGTTCTATTTTTATTATTATCAAAATTTTAATTTTTAGTAAAATTAAATATTTAATCGTGACCGTATAAATTTTTTAAGTTAGGTCTTTATAAGTTATTTTTAATTTATTAAATAATAAAATTCATACAAATTATATAAAAATACTAATATGATATAACTCCCTACATCATTCATATTAATAAAAAATTTTACGTTAGATTATTATTATTATTTTTTTTACGAATGTTGTTATTATTATTATTATTATATTATTATTATTAGAGTTATAAACTTAATTTTTGTAGAATTAAATATTTAAAATCTAAATTCGTATAAGAATATTTAACGAAATACTAAAATATATAATATTCATACTCTTATAATTTTTTTAAAGTAACATCCTTATAAGTCATTTTACACATAAACAGTTAATATTAAATAGCTCATTTTACCAAACATCAAATAACAAACAGCTAATACAATCCGCTAGTCAAATTAGTTGATAAAATCAGCTATCAGTTAATATAGAATCAGCTGATTATCAAACAGACTCTTGCCTTTTTATATTTATTGATCTATAGTTTTTTATCTTATTTTATCAAGAGTACATCAGAAGACAAACACAAGAACACGTAACGTCTAATTCAAAAAGAGAGCCAACAACAGACATGGAAATTGGTTTCATAAAGGCCACTAGGTTACTTATTTCATTTACAGGACCGTCCCACAACATCTTCTAGTTCTAGGTTTGTCGTCGTGTAATAATAATCTCAGAGCATCTTCACAAGCATTATTCCACTACGCATCTCCGGAATTATCAGCCTTTCCCTGCTGGAGTAGATCAACCAAACTGTGTAAATCATCACTCAGGGTAATGAAACTGTTGCTAAGGGTATATATTGAGTTGTAGGCTTTATGAAAATTTAACCAACAAAAACAATGGTGAACATGACATTATTTGATGGTACAACTGATTTCAGATTACTACAGGCAAGGAAAGCTTGTCACGTACCTAGCAGAACTCTCACTTCATAAGAATACATCTAATTGGACACCCCTCAGCACCAACTATCCTTGGATGCAAGCAATGAACGGAATAGAGTCCTGGCTGGATATCATCAAGTTTGAGGGCTTCCACCAGAATGATTTCCTGAAACATAATCAGTACGTTCATACCCAAATGTAGCCAGCCAATACATTATGAAAGTTGTTGCATATTATTGAAAAGAAAACCAAAAACTAATGGTAAACAAAAATCTTTAAATAAAAATCAGTTGTTTAGCTTAATGAAGGTCCCAAGCCAAGTATTTATATCCTCCCGGAAAGTCACAAACTGTTGGGAAGATTTGAGTCCGGCAGACAATATAAATACTTTGTAGGCATTTAGCACGAGAATCCAAATTGAAAGATGGGCTGATTAATAGATAAATAATTAGCAAAAGTAGTAGTATCAAATTGTAATCATGTAAAAATCTTACCCTGCTCTCCAGAAATTCGAGATGAGCTGGAATCAAATCTGACCAGGCAGCTACAGATAAGTAATCCACTCCTTTGCATGTGAAACAAAAAGAAAGTCACACAGGACATCCAATAGTACTTAAGTTGTCCAAGGGGGGAAGATACGAAGAAAGCATGAAGAAAGGAAGAAGAGCGAGGGGGAAGGCGGATTAAAAAGCAATAGAAGAATGATGAGATAAACAACTTAAAAAAACAGGATCCACATAATTAGACAAGAATGTGCATTGTTCTGGCATTCAACCGTATCAGTCTGTCAAGTAAATGAATTCTGGTAAATGATTAGCAACAATAATACAACATAGGCCTAGGTAACGTTATCAACATTTTAAACTATGAAGGAAGGATAGTTGTCACATTTGTAAGATATTGAATAAGCTTGCAGAGTGCTATATAGTTTAGAGTTGAAGGGGAATAAGAAGATATCCAATTATCTACATATTCAAATTGCAGGAAGAAAGCTTGCTGTAAGATCATTTTGTACAGAAACAATATGTCAGAAGAGGTTGAGGGGGTGCAACTCATGGTAATGGAATGTGCAGAATGCAAGTCCCAAAACTCTCAAATAAATCTTGACATGATTACTTGTCTATCCATAACTGAGTAATCAATCACCATTATTCCACAATTCTTACCACATCTCGTAAGGAAAGGTATCACTTTGATGAAATCAAGAAAAACAATAAAAATAACATGAAAGCAAAGCTAAGTACAATTGATAGGTAAATTCTGTGTATATATGTATTTATGATATATTGATATGTACATATGTTAGAATGTCTCATATTGCCTAGACATGAAATTGTTAAAGGGTTTATAAGCGGTAAGGGTCAACCATCTAAACAACTAGTTCTAGTTATTTGGAGAATGGTTGACCCAAGCCCAATTCTTGTTAATGGACTCTACACTCTACCTATATTAAAAATTCAATAACATATTTATTATACACACATAGAAGATATTGCATCAGATGAGGGATAGGAAATATATAAGAGAAAATGCAGCAATGCCTTCACCATTCAACTAAAAATTGATGAAGAAGGTCAACAACTTACCAACAAGTTTGATGTCAGTATTCTCTGCCAACCATTTTGCCCCATCCCTCGTGAATCCCACGTAACTTGTATCAAACTGATTTTTGAACATAAGCTTCCTGAAGTGTTATTAACATTTTCAGATAATCACATCCCAAATGAGCAGTAAATTTCATTTTGACAGTCAAGGAAAAGTTACTATAACGGAAACACAGGTCCATGTGTTCTTTGAGAACAGTAAATTCCATGCTTAGGGCAACGTATTTATTTCAATTTGCCCTTAGAACAGTATGATATCCCCTACGACATCAATCTTTTAATATCAAAAGATTAAGGTACTGAAAGAGCCAGCCAAAGATTCTGGAAAGTTACTATTAAGCTTCAATATATCTGCTTGCCTTAAGAATCCACATATCAAATTCATCAAAAATGAAAAGTTCATGGAACTATGAAGAAGATTGAGGACTTCGTCAGTATCATTGGCAATAGCAACATCATATATGACAGGTTTGTTGATAATAAGACAATGCTAAGACAGGTAGTATCAGAAATCTCCATGGAATTTAATTAACAGCAAGAAAATAAGAGATAAAGAGTCATGAAAGACATTCAGGAGTAAGAGACACTTGTGGCATACTAGTAAGTCAAATTTCTTGAAAAGAAAGCTTACCACTAATCACTAATACCTAATAAACTGAAGAAACTTAGTAACCAATGAAGCAATGTGTGATATGATCCAAATAACTTATTAGGGGATTCTTGACAACGTATTGCTGTTAAGAACAACTCTGGCAAAAAGAGATGAGCAAGCTAAGAAGAATTGGTCAGCAAAGAACCAGAAAAGACAATGTTTATCTGATAGGATGCTGCAGAGATCTGGGCCAAGAAAGATTATGCAAGGTAGTGAAATTAACCTGTCAGTGTTTAGGGTCCGGAAAAGCACACGCCTGATTCCCCTAGGAATCTTCAGGGACTTCATAACTTCAGCTGTAGTACATTCATAATGTGGAAACAATATTAGTGAACTTCTCTGAATGAATACTAACTATATGTGCAAGATAAATTAAGTCATCATTATATAAGTGTTATGTACTAAGTAAGGCATACCAGTTATGTTCGAATTCCTTGGAACATCAAGCAACAAAGCAGGACCTGTTCCCAAAAGAATCAAAAGTAAGTAAAACATAAAACCACGTCAAACAAACTGAAAACCACAAGATTAGTAAAAAGTTACCATTAAGGACTTCGAGGTCCAGAGTATCGACATCGAATCCGGCGTCGAAGTAGTGATCAAAGACATGTCCAGGAGCGTCGACGTGGGTGCCACTATGAGTGGGAAGCTTCATCTCGGAGTTGTTGGCTAAGGAGCCGTTCTTCATGCTGGCGGGCAGCCAGAGGAACTGCCCGAGCCCATCATCCTTGCCCCAAGAAGGCAAGTTCTCGGTTATCCGGTGAGTGATATCGAAGATTCGGCCATCGCCGTAGACTTCGCGCCGGATGGGGATGAGGTCATTGGTGTCGGAGGCGGAGACGGAGGTGTCTGTCGTGCCCGGTATGGTGGGGTAGGCGGCGGAGGAAGCGGTGGCAGAGTAGAACGGAGAGGAGGAGAGGAGGAGGAGGAGGACAAGGAGTGTGGACGACATGCCGTAAGGCGTTGAAATTTTAGTGAGAAGCCTAGTTAAAATGGCGTTTAGAGAAGACCAAGTCAGAGTTGGATCAGGTATAAGATAAGATTACTCTTTCTTATTCTGTTTAATTTTGAAATATGTTTTGTGCTTAAATTTTAAGTGAATTATATACTCATAATTATGGCGAGCGTGACTTAACCATCATGCTTTTTTTTACTTTTTTATTTTAATTTTAATTATACTACTATTATTTTAATAAAATTATTTTATAATTATAATTATAATATGAATATTACTGGTAAAGTGGTCGATGACTTATTTAATAAACAGAAGAGTACATATGAAAAATACTAGAAATTTCTTATTAGTTTGTAAGTTATTAATCAAAAGATGAAGATCTAATGTTGGAAAATACTATAGGCATTTGTAATAGAGATGGTAGGTTGGGTTGGATCAAGTTGGTCTGATGTACAACCCTAAGAACAGTTCTTATTACCTATCAACATTGTTTTTAAATTCGGATCTGACCGGTCGGTTCGATCGATGACCGGTTGACTATCCGGTCTGGATGACCCATAAAAATCGGTCCTCAATTAAACTAGTGAGAATCGGTAAAAACAAGTCAATTGATCGGTCGAACCGGTTCGGTTCGACCACTGGTTCAATAAATTTTTATTTTTTAAAATTATTTAGTATATTTTTTTATTTTTAATATTACTAATATTATATATTATTAATTATAATTATTGTATAATTATAACGTCACACCAATTCAACCGGTAATCAGTAAAGCCTCCGACTCGATATTCGGTCCGAATTTCAAAACCTTGCCTATCAAGCAACTCTTGCAACGAAGTAGCTAACAAAGCAAGAGAAATGGAATGAAGCAAGGAAAGTTACCACTCAAAGTACCAATCTCTCAACGAAGAGTTAGTGCAGCTAATTGCAAATCAATGCTGGACTCTATACATGGAAGGATCAACCAATGGAAGAATCGGTTCCTCAGCTATGGAACTCCTTGTAATACAATCAATCCTGAGTATCCATGTAATACATTCTTTTAAAAGAATTGCTCCCCGGTATTTATCACTAACACCTATTTGCAGTATTTGCTTTTCGTCGGGGAATCTTAAGAGATGCTTATTTACCACATGTTTTAGTTATTGTATATCTTTAGATTGAGATTCTGACCAAAGTGGACAAAATCTTATTTGAGGAAGTAAAAATAAGATTGAACACAACAATCGATTATAAGCTTTCACTCGAATAGCAAGAACATTAACATAAATCCTTAACTTGATCAATTGAGATAAATAGTAAAATAAATGTCAAAGTCGATAACAATATCCTTAATTGGGAAGGATGAGCTGAGAATCTTTGTAGTAATTTTGTAATCTGAAAAAAAAAGTAATATATTGCTTTAAGGATTACTTGTTAGGAGATTTCTAGTTGTATAAAAATTACGGTTAATTACAAAAAAATCTCAAAACTTTGCTTAATTTTATAATTATAGTCTGAATTTTAATAAGTGATAATAAAATTAAATATTCAAACTTTCTTTTTTTGTAATTCTAACCTGACGTTTGCTTCTCCGTTAAGTTTGCTAACGTAGCTTGTCATGTATCTAAAAACCATAAAAACGAAGGGGTTGAAATTTAGGTCATTTTAAAAAATGACGTCGTTTAGTTATTTGATTAAATGGCGCCATTTCATTGATCACCATTTGTTATGTTAATTATTGTTGACATATATAAAATTGAAAAAATTTGATAATTTGAGCATTTTATTATCACTTTTTAAAGTTCAGGCTATAATTGTAAAATTGAATAAAGTTTGAAATTTTTCTATAATTAGCCCTAAAAATTATACAATTTAATAAAGTTTCCAAAATTAAGTTGAAAGCACCTTAGGATTCAAAATGTTATTATATGTGTCTTATTTCTATAAAAGGCAATATGATTAATTGACTTTAAATATTTTGTAAGAAATAGAATCACATTGACTAATGTAATGTATTGTTAAGAAAAAATGATTGTCTCAATGCACAAGACTGCTAGTTTTGCGACGAGGGCCATTAATTATATGCAATATTCTATTTATATTTTACAAAAGAGTAACATTAATTATTATTCCAATTTAATTTATTATTTGAAAAATGATAGAGTCTTTGAAGATTTTGGTTTGGTTGGGAGTGAGAGTGGATGGTTGAGAAGAGAAATCCTATTTCACCTTTAACTTTTGCTTAAATGGACTAATGCGGTATAAAGGCAATGATTCAAATAGATTTGCTTAGAGTGTCATCAATAATGGATTTGAAGGCGAAAGATCTGGCATGATAGACTGTGATTGCTACGAGGGAAAGACTGGTGGAACTTCAAACAGATTGAGTGAGGTGTAGGTTTGTTGAGTTTGTTCATCCGGATATCGTTGAAGTGACTTACTTATGTTTGTATGTGTCATTTTAGAGTTATCTTTTTGAAAGATGTGATCTTTTGTACAAGAACTTACTTGTCAACTTGGATCTCATTATATATTTTTTGGGATGTGATCCTCTGGCCTCCTTCTTCTACCCTTATCCTGTCTCATCCCTTCTTTTGTCCCTACCCTGTCCTATTGGATCTAAACCATCCATTCATGTTGTGTTTGTATATGTGTCATTTTAGAGTAATTTTTTGAAAGATGTGATATTTTGTATCAGAACTTGTGTCAACTTGGATCTCATTATATAAATGGATGGCTTAGACCTAACAGGACAGGGTAGGCATAGAAGAAGGGATGAGACAGGGTAGGGATAGAAGAAGGGAGCCAGAGGATCATATCCCGAGAAATAAATAGATGACTTAGATCCAATAAGACAAAGTAGGGACAAAAAAAAGGGCCAGAAGATTTGCCCACATAAATGGATGACTTAGATCTAATGAGATAGGGTAGAAACAAAAGAAGGGGACCAGAAGATTTGAGGGCATATTTCTCTGTCTCCTTTAAATGTTTGGATAAGGTCTTTTAACACAGAATTTGGTTTTCTGTTAGTTTGACTGTAAGGGTGAAACTTGTGTGGATATTGAAGATGTTGAATAGAATATATAATAGTCAAGTTTACTAGATGGTTCACCTAATGGATCAACTTCTATATTGCCTTTTTGACATCTCTTCTTAAGAGATATTGGTGTTGGAGATGGGTCCCTCTCATATGGAGGAACTCCATTCCAATGTTGCGGCTGCTTTCGGTGCCGCAACATGCTGCATTTATTGAAAAGAATAAATGCAACAGTTGTTGAAAAGTTGACGCCTACCAACATTGAAGAGAAGTTCACCAACTATCCCACGCCTCCTGTCTATAAATAGGCAGGAGATGAACAACACAACACATACAGAAAATAGAGAGAGAAAACTAGAGCATTGTTCTTGTTCTGAAGTTGGGAAATATTTTCCTAAAGGGTTGGTGAGTGACAAGATAGTGAGGTTAGTATTTTTTAGGTTGGGAAACACTTTGTGGCAGAGTAGAACGGAGAGGAGGAGAGGAGGAGGAAGAGGACAAGGAGTGTGGACGACATGCCGTAAGGCGTTGAAATTTTAGTGAGAAGCCTAGTTAAAATGGCGTTTAGAG
>JANTPM010000245.1:43383200-43396951 GCA_025434745.1 Erythroxylum divaricatum | reverse complement strand
GTTCGAGTTTGTTATGGGGGAGCAAGGCTACAAGTAGACTACTTCAGATCACCGTGCATTCGTAAAGAAATTCTTTGATGATGATTTCATTATTTTATTACTTTATATGGATGTTATGTTGATTGTTGGTAAGAATGTTTCTAGAATCAACAATATGAAAAAACAGCTGGATAAGTCTTTTGTCATAAAAGACTTGGGATTAGCAAAGCAGATTCTTGGCATGCAGATTACCAGAGATAG
Organism: Erythroxylum divaricatum; assembly: GCA_025434745.1. Classification (NCBI taxonomy): domain Eukaryota; kingdom Viridiplantae; phylum Streptophyta; class Magnoliopsida; order Malpighiales; family Erythroxylaceae; genus Erythroxylum; species Erythroxylum divaricatum. The sequence continues at coordinate 43,396,711 of JANTPM010000245.1, read as the reverse complement.
AAGCGCCAAGAAACTATGGTTGTCACAGGAGAAATATATTGATAAAGTACTTCAGAGATTCAAACTAGACAAAGCTAAAGCGATTAGTTGTCCTCTTGCTAATCACTTTAAATTGAGTTCTAGAGAGTGCCCTTCTACAGATGAAGAGAAGGAAGACATGTCCAAAGTTTCATATGCTTCAGTAGTTGGAAGTTTGATGTATGCCATTGTTTGTACATGGCTAGATATTGCTCATGCAGTTGGAGTTGTGAGTCGTTTCCTTTCTAATCCTGAAAAGGAACATTGGGCTGCAGTCAAGTAGATTCTCAGGTATCTTCGAGATTCATCCAAAATATGCTTATGTTTTGGAAGAGCAGAACCTGTGTTAGCGAGTTACACAGATGCAGATATAGCTGAAGATATTGACTCGAGGAAGTTTACATCAAAGTTACTGAAGTGTGTTGCACTTTCTATAACTGAAGCAGAGTTTATTGGAGCAACAGAAGCCTATAAGGATTTGCTATGGATGAAGAAGTTCTTTACTGAATTTGGTATCAAGCAAGAACAGTATCAACTGTTCTGTGATAATCAGAGCGCTATTCACCTTGGTAAGAATGCCTCTTTTCACTCACGATCAAAATACATTGATGTGAGATATCATTGGATCAGAGATGTGATGGAGACGAAAAATTACGGTTAAAAAAGATCCATACTGATGAAAAAGGATCAGACATGTTAACCAAGATTCTACCCAAAGGCAAGTTCGAGTATTGTCGATCAATAGCAAGCTTGATAGAGTTCTCCATATAATCGGGAGGGGGAGATTTGTTGGAGATGAGTCCCTCCCATATAGAGGAACTCCATTCCAATGTTGTGGCTGCTTTCGGTGCCGCAACATGCTGCATTTGTTGAAAAGAATAAATGCAGCAGTTGTTGAAAAGTTGACGCCTACCAACATTGAAGAGAAGTTCGCCAACTATCCCACGCCTCCTATTTATAAATAAGCAGAAGATGAACAACACAACACATACAGAAAACAGAGAGAGAAAACCAGAGCATTATTCTTGCTCTGAAATTAGGAAATATTTTCCTAAAGGGTTGGTGAGTGACAAAATAGTGAGGTTAGTATTTTTTAGGTTGGGAAACACCTTGTGAGCTACTATTTTAGTTTTATCTCTATATATCTACTATTTGTAATAGTGAAAGATTTATTCTGAGTTTTGTCCATGGACGTGGCCCAAAGTTAAGGATGAATCACGTTAAAAATCCTTTGTCTATTTTGCTCATTTTATTTTTCCTTTTCACAAAATACACCCGCTATGCCTAATAATTGGAACATATCTCTTTGTTCTGCTCCAAGTTCTGTTAAATCGGACCGAGTCAAAGTTGAATTTTGTTGCACAGATTTAGGTACATATGTAAATATTGCAAGAGATTCACACGTGTGTTTTAGCTTGCATGATCCATTTAAACTTGAAAAACATGGGGTGGATTTTCGGTTTTCCTACAGACAAACGAAAATTTCGATTGAACACCGTATCTTGTCATTGTCTATAAACTACATTGCCGTCAGGGGATTTTGTATTATGCTGCATTGTATGAAACATTGTTGGATAGCCACTCTAGACCTTCATACAGTCCTTGTCCAGATATGGCTGATGAACCTTGGATGTACCTGCAAAAGATAGTTCATAATATTTAGCCCTCTTCCCACGTTAGTTGAAAGGAGACAATCTCTGAACTCTCAACAATGCTTGGTAAATTAGAGTTTTCAAGCAACAGGCTCTTGCATACCAGCTACGGTGCCGAAGAGCATGCAGCCCAAGTTTATCAGCAACCTGGGACACGGACATGGCACTTTCAAAGTCCTGCTTGTTGGCAAACACAAGTAATGTTGCATCCCTCAATTCACTCTACAGGTAAGGTTGATCATCTTAGTATAAGATTGATTTTTTCAAAGTTCAGTAATCGAATCCTATGCCTCCAAGAAAAGGGTTTGTGCTTCTATCAATGCTAAGAAAGCAAGAACTTTATTCTAACAGAGCTCACGTACATCGCTTAGAATCCGATGCAGTTCATTGCGGGCTTCTGATATTCTCTCTCTATCATTACTGTCCACCACAAAAACGATCCCTGCTGCGTTTTGAAAGTAATGTTTCCACAAAGGACGAATCTGTAATCCAACAAGTTGAAAGCTTTTCTCATCAATAACTTTTCTCTACATATACAATTGCTTGAAAAAGAAAAGGCATGTCTTGTATCTCCATTTCCCATTTATAAGCTCCAGGAAGGTTTACCATTTTCACTTTTCCCTCGGAAACAATACATTTTCGTCAGGAATCATGTTAGCCTATCTCTAGGATCAGTTTGTACCTTGTGTTGTCCTCCGATATCCCAAACACTGAAACTCACGTTCTTGTATTCCACTGTCTCCACGTTGAAGCCTGCCACAAGAAATGAATTACAGGACGAGTTTAAGCTTCAGCAGTGTAAACAAAGAAGATTGATGTTTGAATCTTTCTCATCTGCAGAAGATAGAGGTCTTGACGGAGATGGTTTCATCAAGAAAGAGGTTTTGTAGGTTAAATACCAATCGTTGAAAGGCTAGTAACAACTTCTCCAAGCTTTAACTTGTACAAAATGGTTGTCTTGCCGGATGCATCAAGTCCCACCATTATAATCCTGACTTTATTCTTGGGAAGGAGCCTCTTTGCAATTCTGGATATGGTTTTGCTCATTACACCATTAATCAAACCCATAATGCAAACTGGTGAAGAAAACAGAGGAAATTTGCAAGGAGAGAGATAACCCTCACAGGCAAAGAAGAGATCCTATGTCTAGAGAAGAAGCTTAAGAAAAACTGATCATTATCAACACAAAGAACAGAATTTTATGAAGATAAGGCACAAAAAACAGAATCTTTCTGCTCTATGGTACAAAGCAGACGAGCATTTCTGCATGGAGACGGCAGAGAATAGATTCTATAATAGCAATGGACGGAGATTATTTGTCTTGCTCTGAAATTTCTATCTGAAGTTGTTGCCATTTATCGAAGAAAGCACTCATGTAATATGTTTGATTGGGTGGAAGTTAGAACATCAGGAAAAGAATATATAGAACTTTACTGTAAGAGTTGACTTGAAGAAGATCTCCAATAAGTACTCGTTATAATGTTTTCATCCATGATGGTCCTGATAAGACAATAATGAAATTCTGCAAGTCACCAGTGCCCCGAAGGAGATGATCGAATCCATTCTGAAGCTTAGTCAGAACGAATGAAGGGCATTCACAGTATGACTTGAACAGTAAAACTCCATGGCCAAAATTTAAAGAAAAGCTTCACATAGATTAAAATTTCCATCGCGTTTACATGCTTGAGGTACTGTTTATATTGACATCAAAGACGGAATTGGGATTAACAAAAAAAGTGATTACTAAATCACAAACATTACAACCATCAAAACAGAATCACAAGTCAGCTCTTAGAGGCCGATTGGAAGATAAATACAGCTGTTAGAACGCCCACTAGTCCGGTCACTGCCAATGCCACAGTGGGCAAGGGGCTGGTGAGGCCAAAATTCTGCAACAACAAAAGGAGAATAGATTTGAGGATAGTGCTTAAAATTGGATACTAATAGGATATGTGCAAGAAAAGGGTTAGGTTCAGAGGTAAAGGGATAAGAAATGGTAAATTCATAGACCGATAAAAGAAGAAAAACTGTTGATTAAAGTGAAACAAACTTTGAGTGACGATTCCAAGGCCCCAGAAAATGTTTCACTGGGTTCCTATAATATTATAACAATGACAATCACATTGATCTTCATTTCAATGTTTCCATTTAATCAAGTATTTTCATCAATTTTTATTAACAGAACATCAAGTAACACACACAAAGAAGTCATTTTTGTATTTGGGTCCATCTAGACACAATTAAAAACAACAAAAGAATCATGTCGCCCTTTGAACAATCTCTTCAAGAGTATAATAAACCAACTTGTTATAAACTAAAAACCTCAAGTACCCATCAATAATAGGCTCCCATTTGGGAATAACCAGTTCTTCTAGTTGCTTAACTTCCTCTACCTACTTCGCCTGCTTTCTTGTATGCAACTTCGTAACCACAAACCCCATCTCCTCAACAAAACCTTTGCCTCATCAAGGTACTCTTTTTGGCCGCCACAACAGTAGCAGTCTTCATGGGCATTTTGGCAATTCCAAGAAGAACAGGAACTTCAGATCCAAAAAAAATGCCCTTTTGGAGACAAACACAAATAGGAAATTCGTTGTTGAGGGAGAAGTAGATGGTATTACAGAGAGAGGGGTGTTGTTAAACAAAGACTTGGGTTGAGAAGAAATAAGAGTAAAGGAAGCCATCTTTGTGAAAAAAGTGAGGTGATTGAGATTGAAAAGAAAATGAAACAACAGAGATGAGTTACACGGTACCCTTGAGTTGAAAAGATCATTCTTTTACGGTTTTTAATTTTTTACAGTAACTAAATGGACCCAAATAAGAAGACATGTTCATATACGATTTAAGTGTCTTACTTCAGATTGACTTAAATACTGGAGTGAGTGGAAACATTAAAATAAAAACTGCAACCGAAACCTTATTACGTTGAACTTAAATAGGAAAAACCTTAAAATTAGACGACAAAATATATAGTTATTCCAATGCATGTCTATTGCCTTTGCATATGCATTTTACTAATGGTTAGGATCAAGCCAAGCTCAGATGTTTTCTGTCAAACTTCCAAGATGAATCTGGGAATGCAACAACGAATTAATCATATGGGAAATAGCATCAACCCACATAACCGTGAGTGACCAAAACAACCAAACAGTTAAGTTTGGAATTGAATGTAGTGATTGCTAAAACCAGACATAGAAACACCAGTAAAACACACCATACCTCCAGAAGGCCCTTGCCAGTTGCTATTTCAACAGTAATAGCTACAGCAAAGCCAACCATAGCAAACCGTCCTAGCCAAACATCCAAACTGTTGCTCTTCTGGGTACTCTGCTCGCATCTTATAGAGACTAATGTACTGCTTGCGTGCTTCCTCTGATAAGATGTTCTTGATATCACTGCAATTAATAGCAAGCATTAGCTCTCAAGTGTTAACTTGTAACAAACTCCAAAACACACGGACATTAACAATAGTCCTTCAGGTTAAATAATCACCGGGGATGAAAAATAAAAGAATATCAGGAAACTCATATGCAAGATTGCAAGTGTTCAAATATTTCTTCCTTCATAAACTTCTTAGACTCTATAAGCCAACATATAGGACACACGGGATAAAGCTACATTTCATCTAGTAACCATTAGAGTACCCAAGCTTAGGCCTTCTACACTTGATTGCAAGTGGGTCACAGAGAATTTCTTGGTTTCTTAAGCACCCGTTGGCATCACAGTTCTTGTGCTGGATTGCATCCAAGAAATAGCAATCTTTTCCCATAATTGCAACTTCAAGATAGGACCTCAGAGGGGTAAGAGAGTATTAGTTTGAGCTTCTACACATTCAATAATGTCAAGAATTATTCAACCTAAAACTTTGAGCTACTGGGCGAGGTCTATAAAAATTGCATCCCGACTCTATACATACTATTCCTCCCAAGCATAGACAGATACAGAGCGAGCATCAGAGGCATTAAACCAGTAGATATTCTTACAAAGCGGCCAACCAGAAGCAAAGGTTGTTCCTTTCCGGGCTAAACGGGAAGTGGGCAACCGAGAAATGAAGCAATTCCTTGCTGGGCTAATGGAACAAACATCTGAAACACGATATAGACAATCAAGGGAAAAGAATACAAATTTACAGAAAACTAACATACAGAGAGAGATAGACAGAGAGAGAGAGATACCGCGAGTGGAGAGGGAGAGAGAAGCAGAGACTTGAGCTACGGCCATTCTGTTGTTGCTGTAAACGAGAGGGCAGAAGACTGTAAGGCACCGCAGCAATTAAACGTAATCCATTATCCAAAAGTGGTAGAGCTCCGAGAGATGATGAGGATACATGTGAGAGGCACAAAATGACACGTTGGTCTTTTTGTTCTGGATGGACCCCCGGTTCTTTTGGATGGAAATTATGGCATGAACAAAACCAACGTCCTACTTGTGATAAAACTTTCTCGATACTCATTTTGCAACGTTTGATCACACAAAACCATGCCTTGGAGACCACCTACAAATGCTGTTTGATCCTGTACAATTTCGGTTGGAGCACCTTGTTATTCCTCTTAGGGTGTTTTAATCTGTGCGGTACAAGAGAGGATCTGTACAATTTAGCTCGCTATGTTTGTGTTATCCGGCGACGTAGTAAAAGTACAATTTTGAGAGCGTGAAAACTTTTCTTTCGCAGTTTTGTCTTAAAAGACCCTAGCTTTAGTGACTTCATAATTCACTGAAACATTATTTCGACCTAATGGCCCCTGATTCCAGTATCCATGACAAAGTTTTCATTCTCTAATGTCCAGGTGAGTGGTATATACTCCATATCTATGGTTAAGTCATCTGCTAAGATTACTTGCTGTTCATGACGAAAGGCCTAGGCACATGGAACTTGAACAAAAGCTTTATCCAAAACCGATTGCCCATATTAAAAGGCAGATTGTCAAACAACGTGCTAAAATGACAATTGAACTACAGACAATAAAACCTGAAGAAAGTACATAATCTTGAAGCTGAATTATTTCTTTTCACCTCCAAAGCTACCAGAAACAACCAAAAATGACAGATGATATTGAACTGTGATTCCCACCCAACAAGGACAAAATATAGAATAAAAGGCAAACATAACCCAATGACCAAGGCCGCCATTACAACTTGAGGAAAATGAACTCTTCAATGGCTGGGATGCCACCAATCTTTTTCAAACTCTCCTTGCTAGGCGGTTCATCAACTCCAATTGCCATGACAGCTTGCTTTCGTGGGGCTATCCTTCCAACGCTCATGAAGCTGACATTCACATTCTCTTCTGCCAAAATGCTCCCCACCTTGCCTATCATACCTGGTTGATCAACCTGTCTGCAGAGTATGATGCTACCTTCCAAGCTCACATCCACCTCAAAAGATCCAACCTTGGTCAAGTGGGGAATACCATCCTTCACACGTCCCTCAACTTTTATCTCACCTGTCTCCGATATGGCGCTAGCAAACTTGGATTCAACATTGGCAATCTGGACTTGGATAAACTCGAGTGCATTCTCTGGAGAACCATCTAGAGTGATACGTTCTTCAGTTATCCGCACGCCTCTCTGTTTGGCAGTGAAGTCAGCATTAACCAAGTTCACGAAAACACTGGATATAGGCTCAATCAGCCCCTTGGTGATCATGGCACGGAGCACCCTGGTGTCAAGGTCATCAGGAGCTCTGGCAGAAGCATAAGTTACTTTAACAGATTTCACACCACTACCGCCAGCTACCAGCTGGACAGCAAGTCTCCCAAGTTTCTCAGCAAGAACAACAAATGGTTTCAACTCTGTCAGAACCTGAGATGGAGAAATAACAACACCAATAACAAAAACATTAAAATCCTCAATAATCTATAGCAAAACCAAACCTCCCTAACAAGGTCAAAAACAATAACAGAAAGGTGATATACCTCAGCAGGAACCATAGGTGCATTGACTGCAGTTGCAGCAAGCTCTCCTCTCAAGGCCCCAACAACAGCTTCAGCTATTTCTATAGCCACACCTTCCTGCATACAAAACCCAAATGCCATAGCATACCTTGACTTGCATGACTGAGCAATATTTGAAGATTGAGCCATGACCAAATGGTTAACAAACCTGAGCTTCCACTGTGCTAGCACCAAGATGAGGAGTTGCCGTAACATTCTCATGCTGAACCAATTTGCTGTCCTTCTCTGGAGGCTCCTGTGTGAAAACGTCAAGAGCTGCCTGAGCAACAATTCCAGCATCCAATGCCCTAACCAAAGCATCTTCATCAATCACCCCTCCACGAGCAACATTGACTATTCGAACTCCTTTCTTCATCTTAGCAAAAGTTTCATCATTGAGAATTTTGGATGTTGCTGGAGTAAGTGGCATGTGCAAGGAGATAAAATCAGCAGTTGATATGGCTTCATCAAAGCCCACAAGTTCAACACCAATGGCACGAGCTCGGTCAGCAGCGGCGTATGGATCGTGTGCAATCACATGCATGCCAAGTCCCTTCGCTCGTCTGGCAACTTCAGATCCAACCTTTCCAAAGCCCATCACAGCAAGCGTTTTCCCAACAAGTGAGACACCTACATATTTGTTCCTTTGCCATTTTCCTGGATCACTCAAAAATAGAAGTAGATATGCTAGTAAGCCAATTTCTTCCATAAGCTCTACTTTGACATAACAGAAAATTGCAGTGATATAAATAATATGGAAAAGCATGCACTTGAATCTAGATCAATTGCAGTAACTATACCGGCACAATATTCAGAAGCATTTTAACAGAGTATCCGGTGAGATCACGAGAACTAAGCTGCTAAGTTTCCCAACTGGCCACAACTTAATACTTTGGACCAACTGAGAACCCGTAAGAGATCGAGAAATTGTCGAAATATTTCCTGAACAATATCAATTTGGACGTCCCCTGAATATCAGCATCGTAAATGAACTAAGTCGTACATGCCTTCCCACACCCTTTTACTTAGATATTACATATGAAATTCCAAGTCCTCGTGAGTCACTCTGTCTTCACATAAAAAAAAGCACCCGCAAGAAAACAGTTTAAGATGAGACAACCAACAACATATGTACACGTCTTTTAAGCTCAGAAACATGCTTTGACCCAACTGATCCGCAGAATTTTTATGGAAATTTTCCAATCAATTTACGTTTCAAATCCTAGCTTCCAAATACACTGCAACTTACGTCCGGATATGGAATTGAATTCTTCTTTAAATTTTTAACTTTTTTCCAACTCTTCAACAATTTCCCAACTCAGATCCAACCGTATTTCCTAAAATAACGATCACAAAAACAGAACCATGCAACAAAACGCATTCAAGATAACCAAAAACATGCAATAACTAGCCAAAAAAAAAAAAACAAAGTAAACACCCCACTAACCAGCCTTAACAGATGCATCGGCTTGAGCAATATTCCTTGCCATGGCCGCAAGAAGTGCGATCCCATGCTCCGCCGCCGCAACGGTATTTGCAGTCGGCGCGTTCACCACCAAGCATCCATGCTCCGTCGCCGCGGCCAGATCCACGTTATCGATCCCAACACCAGCTCTACCAACAACCTTCAACCTGCCACCAGCCGATTCAAAGACCTCGCGGCTCACTTTGGTCCCACTCCGCACGATCAGAGCATCACAAAGAGAGATCTTTGTGCACAGCTCCTCCGGACTAAGGTTATATGAACAGTCCACGTTAGCAAACTCCTTAAGCAGCTCAAGCCCAGCTGCTCCGAGCTTCTCGGCAACGAGGACGGTGGGTTTTGCGTCGAGAGAAGCGGCTAGGACAATGAACCGAGGCCTCCGGCGAGTGTTGCGGGTAGTCAAGGAGAAAGCTGAGAACTTGGTGGCTGACAAAGAAAGGGACGAAAGTCTGTTATTGAGAGATGGAGTTCGAAGGTTGGTGGCGGCGGCTGTTGTGGCCATATCAGCGTTAGACGGTGGAGAGCAAAAATGTAAGCTTTTGCTAGCGTGCGTCTGGGAACGAGGGAGCGAGATGAGATTTACCAGTGATTCGGTTTTGGTTTTATATTTTGGGTTTGGGGTTTGGTGAGGGTTTTAGATGGAAAGGAGCTGTGTCACGCGCGTTACGATGCGTGAGAGTGGGAATTTGCAGTTGCCCGTTCTTTATAATTATATGTGATTAAAATGGTAACATTTTTTGAAATTTTTTTATAATTTATAATTTATAATTTTTATAATTATAATTTATTTTAATGAGTTTATATTATTAATTTAAAATAAATTTAATTAATTCTTGTTAAGTTTAAGATTTGAGTTACTATAATATATTAATAATATCTAGTTAATTAATGTACATCATATTATTTTTTTTAAAAATTAAAAGTATGGAGAATCTTAGCAAAGGATTTGGTTTTCCAAAATTGGAGTCTTTATTAAATACATACTATTAAAAGAATTTTGTCCTCATTAAGTAGATACAGTACATGAATCTTGAGAAAACCTTATTCATCATCATATCTTATAAAAAATAATTTATTCATTTTAAACAACGCTCTCTAAAAGCGCGTGCAGAAAACCGGCAACGAAGTAAATTTCAAAGACATAATGTGTGTGAAGTGGTGGGACCCGGGCCCTTGGGTTGGTGAGTGATATTGGCAAATTTCAGTTTCGATTTCTGGCCGTAGTGGAAATGTATAATGTAGGGTTAGGTGAAAGATTCAAATTATTTCTTCTTTTACAAGAAAATTCGATATTTTGTGGGCCTTGAAAAGCAATCAAAGGCATTAAAAATTGATTATGTCAAATTAAAAAAATCTTATATAGAGATTTCGAAAGAAAAAAAAAATAGAGATAATTAATTTAAACCTAGCCAAATTAACTTGGTATATTATAAAATCAACGCGTTTAAATTAACTTAATCAGATTTTATGTTATACTTAAATTATAAATATATATTTAATCAAATCGATCGAACCACCTCTAGATTAGATTTATAATCGAACGCATGTTTTTGACAGCCTAACTGATGATCGTATTACAAATTAAGTCCTTTTTTACTATGTTAAAATACAATTATGTATAAAGTAGAGAGCATTGTCTAATAAAAATGCCATGGTATTTATTAAATCTTTTTTTTTAACAGTTATCCTTCTAATATATGCATTGGAAAAGTTATTTGGTAAATTTTTTTATTGAAAAGATAAAGGATGATTTGAGTTGAGTGTAAGACTTGGGTTTGGTCCTTCCTTGGTAGTGGTGCTACACTGGGATTTGTGTTGTGGGCACACTGATTACTATAACATAACGGCTACCAACCGTACAAATGTTGGTAGTAATAAATCTTTGGGTCCGTAAATATTTTATTAAATCTCATTTATAAGAGTTTACAATTAAACGATAATCTTTTTACTTAAAATATGCTTTTTTTTAGTTTGTTATCTTTTTAAAACCTTTTATATATAAAAAAGTAAAAGCATTTGTGACTTTCTAGTTTTTATGATCCTTTTAGGACTTTATACACATTGAAAAGTAAAAACTAAGAGAGAGTGATAAGTTTAGATATGCTTCATCTAACACAGTTTAGCTTGAAGTCAACAGACTAATCATGTTTTTAAAGAGAATTAGGGTTATATTTAGATTTTTTAATTTTGAATTTCGAATTGACACTTTATTTTTAATAAAATAATGTTATTTTTCATTTTTAATTTTATAAAATAAAAATCAAATTAGGCTAAACTCTGGGCCACTTAGGCCCAATCAAGTTCAAGCTCGTACAAGAATTTTCAAGCTACGGAGCTGATTCGACTTGATTCATTGTCACCCATATTTGAACCTCACCCATTACCAAGCCCAATAAAAACATTGGTAATGATTCATTGCAGCATTAGGACTTGACAGAACCTAGCCCATTATTACCTAGGCCCAAACTTGGTACATTGACAATACATTTGTAAGTGTTATGTGGAGATTATAACCTTGGTAAACAATTTATCAATTATTTTTCAGTTAGTTGACTCATTTTTACAAGTTTGACTATATTAAAAAAGCTGTTTTTGTTGTTTGGCTAACCCAACCAACTATTCTATGAAAAGTTCTAGAAGAGAATCTTTTAGACTAAACAACCAATTCAGCTGTTTGGCAATGACTGTTTTGCCCTCAGTTTACAAGTGTTACTTGGTTTATTGCAGAACGTGACAATAACTCATTTCTTGTTTTAAACTTACAAGTTACGCTTTTAAATAATTATAACATTATTATAGTATTAGTAATATATTTAAAATTATTTATCTTTTATCATAAAAATAATATTTTTAAAAACCTTAAAACTCACAATAAATGAGACAAATAATCTATGTAACAAGTTTTTTCTACTTTGCTCGCTACAAGTTTTAACTTTTAATGCTTCTCACAAAATTCCTAATAATTAAGAATAGATGGCTAATAGAATGCTAGAACCAATCATATCATTAGAGTTATAAACTTAATTTTTGTGTAATTAAATATTTAAAATTTAAATTATTATAAGAATATTCATCAAAATATTAAAATATATAATATTTATATCCTTATAAATTTTTTAAAGTCATATCTTCATAAGTCATTTTACATATAAATAAATAATATTAAACAACTAATTTTATCAAATATCTTTAACAAATAACATAATATAATTCACTGATCAAATTAACTGATAAAATTAGCTATAAGCTAAATGCAATCAACTATGACCTGTATATTCAGTATGGTCAAATTTAAAGTTGATGACCGAATTCCTAATCAGATCAGATGCAAGATTAGGAAGTCGCCTAGAACCTGACCTAAAAGTCTTGACCAGCGCATCCACTCAAACCAAGGAAATGAACTTTTAAAAACTCGAGGATGATGATGATGATGAAAAGTGAGTGAGGTATGCATCAGCCAACATGTGTCCCAGCTTCACCTGAGATTCAGTGGTCAGATGGAGATTGTCCTCTTGCAGCTGCAGTCCCTTTGCATCCACGCACACCACATTTGGCAATTTCATACCAAGCTGTGCTTCTCTCACTTTATCCATGTACTCGCTTCCTGATGCAATTGCTACCTATAAACATAACATCAATAGATCTAAGCATGATTAACATAATTATGGTTGTGGATTTGTTTGGTACTCACCTGAACGATTGGAAGAGAAGGCAACCCAAGATCCTCTCTAACATCGTCTACCAACTTCACCATCTTCTCTTGATAAGCGTCAGCGTCTTTTAGACTGGAAGTATCGCTCTCTCCTTGGAACCACAACAAACACTTTATCTGTCCTCCTCCATCTTTCGCACTCTCCTTAGCTCTCCTCACCATGTTCTCGTACAGCTCCTCCCCACGCGCCCACTCCTTGATGGCTGTCCCACCCACCGCGCACGGCACAAGACCCACTACTCCGCCGACCTTCCTCACCCTGTTCGAGAAAGACATTCCGGGACCCACTCCACACATCTTCTTCGTGTCGATGTCGTAGTGGAGCGGCGCGTGGGCTTGTTCCCACTCGAGCTTGGCGGCGAACCGGAGAATGTCGATGTGGGTTTGGCATTCCGGTGGCACGACGCCGTCCCACTTCATGTGGTAATGATGGTGGTCGTATATTTTCACCATGCCGCCGCGGCCCGCCATGTTGCTCTGGCCGGACAGTATGAAGATGTTCTTGTTGGGTTTGATCATTTCGTCCATTTCCTGATCACACAATTGCAACCCAAAAAACCCCAGCTATAAAGTTACAAGGAATGATTGGCTTCTGTGTGTACAATATTAGGGGCGTTTGGTTTGAGCACAGGATTGGGTATGAATATGGGTATAATAATAGAAGGGAATGAGAATGGGTATGAACAATAAAAAAATGATGTTTGATTTGTAACT
>JANTPM010000245.1:43295672-43348614 GCA_025434745.1 Erythroxylum divaricatum | reverse complement strand
TTCTCTCTCATCTTAATTATACAGATCACAATTTCAAGGCAATTTCTCTCACAATTTCATTTAAGATGCTGATTACCAAGGTAATTTTATGTGAGTATTAATAAGGGTATATCTATAATTTTATTAACTTTCTTAATAAGCATGTATTTTTCTAAAACGACTCTTATTATGAATCGGAGGGAGTAGTTATTATAATGGCTAGTTGTAGAGAACTAGTTGACTAATATAGTACATTAGTTAATCAATGTGCATTTAATATACAAAATTTGCTAGTCATTAATTACTGGTTGATCAATAGGTCATATTAGTCGACATATATGTTGACATACAAATGTGCATTAAGTACACAAGATTCATTAGCTATTAGCTATTGGTTGATTAATAGGCTATATTAGTCAATCAATATAGCATATTGGTCAACCAATGTTATTACAAACTCTCGGTATATCAAAATTATTAACTTTAACCTACATTGTTCAATCATTATCCCATATATGTTAGTTAATTGATAAAAATACACATGCAATCAATTAAAATAATTATGTGTTATGCATGGAAAGTTTTTAAGATTATCAAAGTGACTCAATACAAATACAATAAATATTACAAGTTATTTATAGCCTTGATACAATTTAAATGATGCAAACTTTAACATTCCTTAGCAACTTCATGAAATGGTTCTTGATTTATGCATGGTTAGAATTTGCACTCATTTTGCTTTTACAAAAAATAAAACTCATTAGTAGTACTTATTTTGTTAGCATCAAAATATTGGTTAGAACCTTCCTTGATTCAATAAGAGCAAATGGATTAAATTTGAGATTCCAAAATTCCTCGTATGAAGCTCAAACTCTAATAACTAGTGAAATTTGGGTCTAAGGAGAATTTTTTAAAAATTTTAAGGTCAATTTAGCATAAATAAAAGTTTAAGGACTTAAGTGAACTTTAGATAAAAATTGAAAAATCAAATTTGAACTTTTTCCCTATTTTACATATGTGTTTATCATACCTTTATGATTATTAATAATAATGCATGAGATACATCTATATAAATTTGCATGAACAACTTAAAACCACTAAATCTATGAAGGATATTGCGTAGAATGTAGAGAAAACATACATATAATGAATTTTATAAATACATTAACAACTACAGATAGTTTAAAAGCCATTATATGATTGGATTAAACAAGTACTAACTAAATATTTGTAACAAGTACGAAGTATGACATGTTACTTAACAACCACAGCTATATTTTCAGTGCATATATCAAAGAAGAAAGAGACAATATCTCTAACTTATCATAAATCATGAATATTTTTAATTATAAAAGGAGACAATATTTTTTGAATATAAGAGAAATAATTAAAAAAACTAAGGGTAAAAGATATAGAGATACTATGTAGTTTAAGAAAATTTAATCTTTAACATTTTTTAAAAAAGGACCTAGTTTTTAGTTTTCTACAAAAATCCCTTCTCGTAGACTTTATTTAAATAATAATAATGAAACACATGTGGTGTGAATATTATATGTATACTAATAACTCAAATCAGATTTTAATTTTGATTTAAACCAATTAAACTTAACTTGAATTAATAATTAGAGATAATTAAAATAAATTATTAATTTGTGTTATATTTAATTGATTTGGTTTAACTTTAAGAGTTGGGTTGAATCGCTACATAAGCAACATTTGATTGATGCAAGTGTAATATTCATGTCATGTGTCTTTTGTAGTTATTTTTGAACCAAAATTTAAGAGAATGAGTTTTTTTCTAAATAATTAAAAAAGGAGTTTTTTCAAGAATTTTAAAGATTAAGGCGGGGTTTTTTCAAAAATTTCTTAAACTATACGGGAGATTAATTAGTGTCTACCCAAAAATTAAAAATATCTCTAACCTATCTTGAACCATCATCTAGTTTACTATTTTTTGTATTCTTCACATTAGTTAATATCTTTACACCCTTTATTCCATGTCATTACATAATTCCCTACAAAAAACTAACCAATGCATACTTTTATAAAAATCAGTAGAGTTTATTGTCTAACCTAATATAAGGTGAGGTAGAATTTGCTTATTAATTTCAGAAGACTTTTGGGACAAGCATACATGAAATTGATTTAAACTGAGCAAGACCATAAATTTAAAAAGATTTTACCAAAAAAGTTTAGACATTTATATGATTTTATTGAATGTGTAGAGTTTGGTTTATAAAGGCAACGACTGCTTGAAGATTTGATTTAGATCACATTTCATAAGCACAAAGTCTAAAGCATTAGAAAGAGGACACAAAGATGACACTAACCCTTGTTCTAGGAAGAAGGAAAGCATATAATAGTCCAAGGCATTCACAAAATCCTTGAAAATTCTTTTCCTTTCACGCTTGATGTGTTTGCAAAAAGAGGCAAGTCTAAATCGTTTCTGTCACGTCCAGATATTCCTTTCTTTCCCAGAAATGGTTCTAAAGAATGTTCCTTCTCCACCAGCCTTGGTCTTCCATTTCGTTCACATAGTTAACTAACTATAAATACCGTTACAAACCCATTATCCTGTACGATACCAACGACCATTTGCTATATAAAAGATCTCCCTCTCTCTTAATTTCACATATTTTCTTGTATAAAATGACTTCTGCACCAGTTCTCAAACGGTCGGAGACAATTGCAGAAAGCATGCCTGAGGCATTGAGGCAAGGCAGGTACCATATGAAGAGATGCCTTTCCAGGTACTTATATATTACAATATTTCTTTTGGATTTAGTGTCTTGCAATTAGTTTTTTTCTTGTCCTTGTCACACGACCAAGCAAAGTCATTGATATTTTATGGAAATAAAAGGTTTACTGCAAGTGGGAGAAGGTTGATGAAACACCATCATATAATGGAGGAAATGAAGGAATCAATACAAGACAATGTTGAAAGGCAGAAGGTCTTGGAAGGCTTACTTGGTTACATTCTTAGTTCCACACAAGTAAGATTCTCTCTCTCTCTCTCAAATCTGTCTGTCTGGGATTTTATCTGTTAATCATTTATCTAAATCACTTAATCTGCAGGAGGCAGCTGTTGTTCCACCTTACGTTGCTTTTTCTGTAAGGCCAAATCCTGGTTTCTGCGAATATGTTAAGGTGAACGCTGAAGACCTGACAGTAGATGGTATCTCTGTCTCAGAATACTTGCAGTTTAAAGAAATGATCTTCGATGAGACCTGGTATTTAAGTGCAAACACACTTCTTCGGAAACAGTTCTTAATTTTAACGCTGCTGTAATCTCCATAACTCTGGTGCTTGAAATTCATTGAAATGCAGGGCAAGCGATGACAATGCTTTAGAAATAGATTTTGAAGCGGTGGACTTCTCGACCCCTCGACTGACGCTGTCTTCTTCTATTGGAAACGGACTCAACCACATTTCAAAGTTTATGTCCTCTGAACTTACCAAAACCTCCGACAGTGCAAAGCCTCTGCTCGACTACTTACTAACTCTCAACTATCATGGAGAGGTAGTCTCAACAACTAAAAACGAAAAGAAAAATTGGTGGACCATTCTCCATAAAAAACAATTATCGCTAGTACGTATAATGAATTTAATAATGTGCAGAAACTTATGATCAACGAAACGCTAGATACAGTTGTAAAGCTTCAAGCAGCGCTGATCGTGGCTGACCAATTCATCTCTACGTTGCCAAAAGCCACACCCTTTCGGGATTTCCAACAGAGGTCAGCGATATTTTCTCTCTGTTATAACACTAATAAATGTTCATCTGACATTCCTAATAATAATGTCCAAGGTTGAAAGAGTGGGGATTTGAGAAAGGATGGGGAGATACCGCAGGGAGAGTGAAAGAAACAATGAGGCTGCTCTCAGAATCACTGGAAGTTGCCGATCCTGTCAAACTCAACTTGTTCTTTAGCATAATTCCAAACATGTTCAACATCGTAATCTTCTCTCCGCACGGCTACTTCGGCCAGTCTGATGTTCTCGGATTGCCGGACACTGGTGGCCAGGTCTATAGTGGTTCCCATATAAGACCACAACAACAGAATTTACGTACTTTACTTTTCTTAACAAGGAACGAGATCTCGTCTTTTCGTGTGCAGGTGGTTTACATATTGGATCAAGTAAGAGCTTTAGAGGAAGAACTGCTTCACAGAATCAAACTACAAGGCCTTGTAGCCACGCCTCAGATTCTAGTGGTGAGCTTTACATACGTTTAACAAGAATTGCATACCAAGTTTTGGTTTTTGAGAGGATGAATGGCTCAAGTCAATAAAAGCTCTCCCATCTTCTCGTTCTCTCTATTCCAGGTAACACGGCTTATACCAGATGCCCAAGGAACAAAGTGCAACCAGGAGCTGGAGCGAATAATCGACACTAAGTATTCCCACATTCTTCGCGTCCCTTTCAAGACAGAGAAAGGTGTTCTTCCACAATGGGTCTCTCGTTTTGATATCTATCCTTACCTTGATAGATTTTCTCAGGCATGGCACCCTCCGCCTTAGTCTTTTCTCTTTCGACCCTTTTGTTCTCAAACCAATCAACATTCTTGTTTATGTTTGATGATGTTAATTAACATTAGGACGCTGCTGAAAAGATACTCGAACACTTAGAATGTAAGCCCGATCTCATTATTGGTAACTACAGCGACGGAAACTTGGTTGCTTCTCTAATGGCTGGCAAGCTTGGAGTAACCCTGGTCTGGTCACATCTCAAGAAAATCTCTTTTCCTAAATCACGTATCAGAACAATCATTTTCGTTCTGATATTTATGAGTTGCAAATCTAGGGAACTATTGCTCATGCTCTGGAGAAGACTAAGTACGAAGATTCAGATGCCAAATGGAAGGAATTAGATTCAAAGTATCACTTTTCCTGTCAATTTACAGCAGACATTATTGCAATGAATGCAGCCGATTTTATAATAACTAGCACATACCAAGAAATTGCAGGAAGGTTTGGACTTTGTTTGGCATTACCAGTTTTAGTTATTTGATCTATGTTATTTACTGAAGAACTTTTATTATTTCAGCAAGGATAAGCCAGGACAGTATGAAAGTCATTCTGCATTTACCATGCCAGGGCTTTGCCGTGTGGTTTCGGGCATCAATGTCTTTGATCCGAAGTTCAACATTACAGCACCTGGGGCTGATCAATCTGTCTACTTCCCGTATACAGAAAAACAGAAGAGGTTGACTTCTTTTCATCCAGCTATTGAAGAACTTCTCTACAGCAAAGATGAAAGCAGTGAGCACATGTAAGCATCCAAAAGTTCTCATCCAATAAACTAAGTGTCAAAGTCTAAGGATTTTTTACATTGATGCTTATGCATATACTTGGAACAGTGGTTATCTGGCAGACAGAAAGAAACCAATCATTTTCTCAATGGCAAGGCTGGATACGGTGAAGAACATTGCAGGACTAACGGAGTGGTTTGGTAAAAACAAGAGGCTAAGAGATTTGGTAAATCTCGTTGTTGTTGCGGGCTTCTTTGATCCATCTCGATCAAAAGATAGGGAAGAAATTGCAGAGATCAAGAAGATGCATGCTTTGATAGACAAATACCAGCTCAAGGGGCAGATGAGATGGATCGCAGCTCAGACTGATAGATACCGAAATGGAGAGCTCTACAGGTGCATTGCAGACACAAGGGGAGCTTTTGTCCAGCCTGCACTTTATGAGGCTTTTGGTTTGACTGTCATTGAAGCAATGAATTGTGGATTGCCAACCTTCGCAACGAACCAAGGCGGTCCAGCAGAAATCATTGTTGATGGGGTCTCTGGATTTCACATTGATCCCAACAATGGTGACGAGTCCAGTGACAAGATAGCCAATTTCTTCGAGAAGTGCAAGGCAGATGTTGAATGTTGGAAGAAGATGTCTGCGGCTAGTCTCCAGCGTATACATGAATGGTAGTGGTCACTGCCACCATTTTACTGTAGAAACTGTGCCATTAACGGTTGCTTACCTTGACTTTCTTACAGCTATACGTGGAAAATTTACGCCATTAAATTGTTAAACATGGGATCTATGTATGGATTTTGGAGGCAGCTTAACAAGCATCAGAAGCTTGCAAAGCAGAGATACATTGAAGCATTTTACAATCTCCACTTCAGAAACTTGGTGCATCATTTCCTACTTTTTCAATACTAATACTAATCATTAGAATATAAGGCAATGATTCATCACTTACCTATCTTAATTTATAGGTAAAATCTGTACCCATACCCGCTCATGAAGGAATACAACTTCCATCTACTGCGCCAGCAATACCTGAGGCCACAAAACCAGGAACAAGTGCTCAACAGCCACAATCAATTCAGGAAGCTAAAGCTCAGCCGCCACAAGGGTACGTACTCTGATTCCATGTCCATTGTTTCTTTTTGTCAGTTGCTGTTCTAATTTCTGAATTTGATCCTTTTTAACTCCTGGCTTTGCATATGAAACTTTCAGTTGATTTTTGAATTTTGCTTGCAGGAAAACGGAATTGGGAGGTGAAATTTATCGCGAATGGAGCCCCTGGAGTGTATGGGTCCCCATAATCACTTGTCTTCTTGTGTATTTCCTTCTGATGTTGCTTTCCTGGTTTTTCAAACGGGACAACAGTTTAGAATAAGAGTTGTTAACGAGGTGGTTGCTTTTCAAAGCTCTAAGGCGTATCACCATGTAATGCCATTCCCAAACGCATTTAAAGAATAAATTTGCATAAATGTTTTCTTCTCCATCCCCTCTTTTTCATTTTGGGGTTTCCGTAGGTGTGGTGGAGGCTTCTATTAAGAATGTTTGGTTAATAGAATTTGAAATTGCAGCTTGCTCAATTAGAATTTGAATCTGCTGGATTCCATGAAAGATGTGGAGACAACTGATCTTAAACATGGAGGGTATAGGTTCACATGGAGCAACAAACAAACTTGATATTGGTTTATTCGAAAGAAGTTAGATAGAGCTTTAGTAAATGTCGATTGGATAACCACTTTCTTAGAAAGCAAAGTCATATTCTTGGATCTAGGATTCTCCGATCATACTCCTATCAAGGTTGATAAAATGTTTAGAAAGGTCAGCATTAAACACCCTTTCAGATTTAGTAATTTCCTTGTAATGTGGTTGGTTTTCAAGAAGATATAATCAAGGGACTGGAGGTAGATGCTTGTGGTACTAAGCAGTTCATTTGTATACAAAAGCTATTATATATGAATTAAAGCTATTGAATACTAGAATAGGCAAGAAAATAAAAAAAGGAGATTAAGGAAGTAAGAATTAGACTCTCCTCAATTCAAAAATTACTAGCAATCAATCCTAGTGATTGGAATATGGAAAATGAGGAGAGGAAAGCTATTAAGTATTATATGCTAGCAGTTGGCAATCATTGCTCCTTGATGCATTAAAGAGCTAAAATCAACAGGATTAAGGATGAGGACATATGCACAAAATTAATGATGAGGACATATGCACAAAATTTTTCTTTAATGCAATGTCTAAAAGAAGAAAAAAAATCAATAGAATATGCTCTCCACAATATGATTCTAGTAATATAATATGTGGGCAAGAAGAGATCAGTAAGGAAGCAACAAAATGTTTCAAAACTCTTCTAGAAATGGAGGGGAATTCCAGATCTTGTATGGAGAACCTAAAACACTTTATCTATGCCAAGGTACCTGAAGGAGAAGCTAGTGATCTAATTAGACTTGCCATTGATAATGAAATAGAGGTTGTGTTTTCAAGATGAATGGATCAAAGGCTCTTGCTCCAGATGACCTGAATGGGAACTTCTACTATAAACATGGGATAAAATAGGGAAAACCACTAAAGAAGTTATGCATGAATTTTTCAAGAATGGGGTTCTATTGAAAGAGATTAATAAAACTTACTTGTGCTTAATACCTAAGGTACCTAACCATATCTCCTTAAGTGATTAACAACCTATTTCTTGCACTAATTTCATTTACAAGAACATTACCATAGTGTTAGCAATTAGGCTGAAATCAAACTGAAAATTATAATTAGTGAGAATCAAGGGGCATTCTTAAGTAATAGGCATATTGGGGACAATATCCTAATCTTGCAGGAGCTTTTAAAAGGCTACATAAGAAGAAGTATCCTGCAGAATTGTGCCATTATAATGAATCTCCATAAAGTTTTTGATAATGTCAACTAGAATTTCATTTTGCAAACTTTAGAAGTCCTGAAATTTCCCCAAATATTTATTAAATGGATCAAAGCTTACAACACCGCTACTTCTTTTGGCATTCTGAGTAATTGAAGACCTACTGAAATCTCCAATGGTTCTAAAGAACTTAGGCAAGTGGATCCCCTCTCCTCTTGTTCTTAATCTATATAGAGGTCCTCGCACTTTTGCTGAAACACAAAGTCTCTACAACCCCAAAGTTTAAGCATCACTTCAAATGTAAATTGTTTTCTCTAACAAGTTTATGTTTTGTAGATGTTCATATCTTGTCGAGCAAAGCTAATACTCACTCAGTATCAATAATGATGAGCACCTTACAAAGATTCAAGGAGATATTTGGATTAAGCACTAATCTTCAAAAAAGTACTTCATTCTGTTAAATAATGCACCATACCTCTGCTATAATGTCTAAAGTTACTAGTAGGACTAAATAGGAACACACTCTTTTAGATTTAGGAATTCCAATCTCTTCGAGAAGACTAAGATATAAAGAATGTCTCCATTTGATTTAAAAATTCAAAAAAGGCTAAGGCCATGGACAAACAGGAATCTTTCTTATAAACGAGAAACCCCAACTAATGAAGTCTATCATTGTGTCTTTGCAAACTTACTAATGCTCTCATATCTTCTTATCAAAAGGGCTATTTAAAAATGTGGAAAGAATGATGAAGCAATTCCTATGGGGCAAAGGGGGAGAGGATAAAAGGGTATCCAAACTGAGCTGGAAAATCATTTGTCAATCAAAGGAAGTAAGAGGGTTGGGATTGGAGACAAAAAGTAGGAGCAACCAAATTTGAATGTTGAAAAGGATATGGAGAATCTTATGTGAAAAAGAATCATTGTGGCTCAAATGGATGCACAGTTATATTCTAAAAGGAAGTAGTTTCTAGTCCTTGAATCCTAAAGATAATTATTCTTTGTTCATTAAAAAATTACTGAAATTAAGAAAAAATTGTTATACCTAATTTCTATTAAGTTTGCTAGCCTTTATATCTTGATTTTGGTTACAAATTTTTGTGTTTTAATCCAAATTTGAAATGAATTGAGTGAAAATGTTGTGAATGTTGCATTAATGTTGAATGAAGTGTTTGTGAATGTTACATGAAAAATAAGAAAACTTATGCATGAAAGAATGAAAGATGGTGTGACTTATGCATGAAAGAATTAAAAATTGGCATACATGCACCTTTGACAACCATTGTCATGGGTACGAAAATTGTCATTTATTCTTCCACTAATCATGTGTCATGCATGCAGGTTTTTGACGGAAGATGCCCTAAACTTAGACTTGGCCTATAAATAAAAAGGATTTAGGGAAAGAAAGGAGGCTAGAATGAAGTTGACAAAACAAAGCCGAGAGGTGGAGGTAGAGGTGGAGGTGGAGAAAAGAAACAGAGAGCAAAACCAGATAAAAAAAGAGAAACAGTTGGGCAAAGAAATACAACAAAGAGTAGAAGCTAGTGTGAGCATCTTCTGGGAAAGAGTGAGCAGAGGTGCCAAAGAGTGAGCAGATTGGCAGAAGACACACCATCAACTCCCTCAGCCGATCAATCCATTTGTTTATTCATCTTATTTTATATCTATTGTATTATTGAATCTGTCTATTGAAATTTATTTACATTGTTAGTTGTTTCATAATTCATTTTAGTTTGTTCACTATTTTATTGCTTTGATACTTCTCTATTATTGTTAACTATGTGATTGAAGTATAGGAAGATGATTAACTATGTTTATTTCATGATGGGATGATTACTTGTTCATGAGAATTAATGTAGCTAATTTAGTCGATTATGTATGATGAAGGGACCATTTTTGTTGTCTTATTATTTGCTATTTTTTCTAAGCTTATTGGATATAATAGGGTGGCTAACCCTCGCATCATTTTGGTATTAAATGAAGGATCGAGAGAAGAAGTTTAATATTATAATAAGAAACAAAAGGTGCTTAGGTAATGAATTAGAAATATATTAACTTAAGTGGGTAATTATTAGTTAGGTTTTCATAATTAATTAGGTGATAAACTTGTCGAATACGAAAGTTAGATTTAATTTATTATTTAAATTGATTTTAGAACCTAGTTGGTAATTTTAGTAAGACAATTATCTAATTAATTAACCTTAGTCATGTATAAGAGATTAAATTAATGAAGTTAATTTCTCAAGAGCTCCCCAAATCAATTAATCAATTCGTTTTTTGCTTCTAGTTAAATTAGTTTGCTTTTAGTCTAATTGCTAAATTTTCTTTAAAACCTTTGACTCAACAAATTGGGATGAAGTGTTTAGGATTCCATATGTTTTTATTTTTATTCAAAGTTAATTTGAGTGAACCAATTTCACCTCCTTAAGATATGACCTTGGGTATTCAACTACATTTACCTCATATACTTGTAAGTAGGATAGCCTAGGATTTTATAACTTATTTTGGCACAACAAGTTTTGGGGTCGTTGTCAGGAAGGTTTTTAGTGTTTAGACTTAAATTAATTTTGATCGTTTTGTCTTGTCATGCTTACATATTTTTCGTGTTATTTCATTGAATTGTTTTAGCAGTTTTTATTACTAATTCAATATTGTCTTTATTTTGCTTATGCAAGGAAGGAGTCAGATAAGAGGACCTCAAAGGGACTTTGAAGACAATCTCTAGGAACCCAAGGCTAAAGATCAAGTGATGGGTGAAAGGCGATCAGTAATAAAGGAGTATGCCAGATCAGTAATTGATACTGCCACTTTGTGCATACATTTGGAAGAGACAAATAGGCACTATGAATTATAGAACATCCACTACAACCTGCTGCCATCCTTCTATGAGGTTCCCAATGAAAACTATTAAAACTTTATTCAGGAATTCTATACTACTCTCCAAACATTTCCTTTGGATGCAATGAAGATCAACTCAGAATGAGATGCTTCTCATACATATTGAAAGATCAAGCCAGGGCATGGTTGATGACCATTTTGTTCGATTCATTGAATACATAGGAGGAGGTGTATTTTATGCTAAAATAAGTTCTAAAAATACCTAGGCTATCTTATTTGCAAGTATACGAGGTAAGTACCTAAGGTCGTCTCTCAAGGAGGTGAAATTGGTTCACTTAAATTAATATTGAATGAAAACAAAAACAAATGCAATCTTAAACATTCTATCCCGATTTGTTAAGTGAAAGATTTAAAGAGAATTACATAATTAGACTAAAAAGTAAAGTGACTTAAATGGAAGCAAAAATGATTTGATCAACCGGTGTGAAAAAAATCTTAAGAAATTAATGTCATTAATTTAATCTCCTATGCATAACTAAGTGGAATTGCTTTGATAATTGTCTTATTGAAATTAATAATTGGGTTTTATGATCAGTTCAAATAATGAACTAAATCTAACTTTCATATTTGACAAGTTAATCATCCAAATTAATCATGTAAACCTAACTACTAAAGACCCACTTAAGTTAATATATTTTTAATTCATAACTTAAATGTCTATAGTTTCTCATTATGATATTAAACTTCTTCTCTCGATACTTCATTTAATACCAAAATAATGCAAAAATTTGCCACACTATTACATCTAATAAGCTCAAAAACTATAGCAAATATGAAGACAATAACACAGTACCTTCCTTATGCATAATTAACTAAATTAGCTACATTATTTATCAAGATTATGTAATCAGCCCATTATGGAATAAACAAAGTTCATCGTCTTTATATGCTTCAGTCCCATCATTAACAATAACAGAGAAGTATCAAAATAATAAACAAAGTGCATAAACCAAAATGGATTTTCAAAACAACAAATGAAATAAGTTCAATAATGCAACAGAGATAAAATAGAAAGAGCTAACAAATGGACTGTCAAGTGAGGACGTTGGCGGTGGGTCTCCTACTAATTTGCTTACTCCCTGGCGCGGCTCTTGCATTCTACCTTTATTCATAATCACCTAAAAGAATGAATGCTCCCACTAGCTTCAAATCTGCCTTATCTCTATCTTCTATTGATATGTGATTAATTGTTGATACATTTAACCCTTCACACTTAGTGACTAATGATATGAAAACTCTTCCAACTCTTACTATAGTGGTTTTAGGTATAATTCAGAACCAAATGAGCTAAAGTGAGTTGAAAGCACAATATTTGAGTCATCTTTTTGAGATTCATACTCACTTGTCTGCGTGGAATAACAAGAAGAAGGATTAGAGAAATAGGAGACAAGAAAATACATGAAGATGAAGAGAAAAGTCATGAGAATGCAAGTCACAACCATGGCACAAAGTGTCATGGGCTTGACTAATGGTGTATGTTATGGCCATGACTTTCCTTACATAGGCATGACTTAATTAGTCACGTCCATGATTCAACATGTCATGGCTGCGACTTTCACACGTATGCTGCCTAAAACCCTAAATTGTGATATAAATACACATATGACGGCAGAGAGGTTTATGAAATGTTTTGAGAGTTTTTAGCTAGGAAGGAGCTTTGGGAGAGGACGAAGAGGAAGGTACGCTCTCCACCATGAGAATATCCATAGAGGGGTAACTTTTTGATGCTAGTTTAAAGGTAACATCGACGTCGATAACCTGGTTAATCATTCCTTCCTTATATTTATTATTTCTTTCTCTCTTTAGAAGTTGATTATGTTATCCGATGTGTATGGATTTGGGTGTTGTGAAAAGATGATTTTAATGCAATCATTGGATCATTTTATTATAAACCCATTGCTAGAATATTAAATATAATCTATAATTATTATGTTGAGATTCATTTGTAGTGACTAATGGTTCATAATCATTAGGGATAACATAACCTAGATTAAATAATCCAAGCTTGTATGATTATTATTTAGATTGGTCTATTTTTCTCACTCATAAGGCAACTATCTTATTAAACTTAGCAAGCATCTCCTAGGTTATCTAATAGCTAGGGTTAATTAACAAGCTCTTTTTAATTAACTATAACGTAAGGAAAACCAATAGTTCAAAACGAGGTCAAAGAACAACAAATCAATGAAATATGTTTAATTAGGGTTTAAGCTAAGATTAAACCAAAAAATCGAGTCCCTAACAAATTCATCAATTTCCATCCTTACTAAATTTTTTCTTTAAATTGCTTTTGATAGTTTAGCTTCATTTTATTTACTTGTTTGATAAACCAACCACCCTATAACCTAAACATCGTTTAATTTCATTTTAAAAACTTTACACACACTCTTTGTAGGATCTACCTAGAATCATGATATGTGCTTAATTGATGATGAATTTATTCAGTAACACTTAGTGAATATTGATATGAAAGTGCTTAAGATACTTGCTTTGACTCATATGTGATTTTAAACACAATTTGGAAGCGAAGGATCTAAAGTGAGTGAAAAGCACTACATTTGAGTTTTTTTTTTAAAGGTTCGTATCCACTTTTCTTTATGTAACAAGAATGAGTAAGATTAGAACAAATAAAGATAAGAAGAAGACAAGAAAAATGAAAACACAAAGAAACATGTTGCTCAAGGCCATGCATGATTTGTCGTGGCTGTGAGACACATCTCATGGCCATGACAAAGGTGTCATGGGCATGACACATTTGTTATGCCTATGACTCATTTTGCATGGGTGTGAGGCTCATGGACCTGAGCCTTAACTAAGATGCTCACGGCTATGACACTATCATGCTCACGGCTGTGACACTATCATGCACACCCGTGAGACACTTAAAGCTCACCTGAACCTGACTTTTTAATATAAAAGTATCGTTTATGAGAAGTAGGGAGGAGGAAAGTTTTGCAGTATTTTTGGGCTGAACCTTTCGGAGCCTTTGGGAGAGAAGAGAGTGCGATGAAGCTCTCAAATATAAAGAGACCCATAGAGGAGTAGCTTTCCTAAGCTGATTTAGAGGTGAAATTGACGCCGACAACCCTGATAAGTGTATTCCTCCTTATATTTGTTTTTCTCTCTCTTATGGATTGATTATATTATCATTTGTTAAATGTTTGGGCTTTGTGTAAGAATGATTGAATGATTTATTTGATTATTTTTATGTAAGAACCCATTGCTAGAATAGAATACAATACGTAATCATTATTTTTCCGATTCATTTGTATCGACTAATGGTTCACAATCATTAATGATAACATAACCTAGGTTAAATAATTCAAGCTTGTGTGATTATTGCTTAGATTGGTCCATTTTTCTCACCCATAAGGTAGCTGCCCAATTAAACTTAGCGTGTGTCTCCTAGGTTATTTGATAGCTAGGGTTAATTAACGATCTCTTCTTAATTAATTATGACCTAAGGAAAAATTGGAATTAATAGACCTCATTGTTAATCTACGACCAATAGTTCAAAGAGAGATGTAAAGACAATAATTTAATGAAATATGTTTAATTGGGTATAGCTCGAGATTGAACCAAAGAACCGGGTCCTAAATAAATTCATTACTTTCATCATTTTTTTAATGTTTCTTTAATTTGTTTTCATTAGGATAGTTTTACTTTAATTTCTTTTCTTAAACCAAAAACCCCTATAACCTAAACACTTATTAATTTTATTTCACAAACTTTACACACACTCTTTATGGGATTGATTTAGACTCACCATTGCTACAGTAATAGGTCTATTTTTTCTGACTAGAGTTACGACACGATATTAATTTTGGTGCCGTTTTTGGAGAGTGCGATGTTTTAGTTTTTATTTCTGATTTTAATTGGTGTTTTGTATATATTTTTGCGTAATTAGTTTCTTTTTAGTTATTTTGTGATCTTTTCATTTTTTGTTTAGTGTTTGTGATTATAAAATTTTTTTGACATGGACAAAAGTTATTTCTTTTATAACTCTTATTCCCAATCCTATAACCAATGTTAGACTGATCAACCTAACTTTAGTTATTGGTGGGATGATCAACAAAATTACTTCCATGATAGTTTGTAAGATGCTCAACAATTCTCATACAAATTAGAAGTTTCTTATCACGATTCAGGTACACCTCTAGAAGAATTTATTAATGTTATGATTGTTAATACTTTACAATTCCAATAGGATGTATAACAATAGTTCCAATAGGATATATAGCAATAGCTTCAATAGGGTATAAAATAACTCCGGTAGGATAGAACGCATGGAATCCATAACGTGGCAAGTCAAATGGGTAAGATGGCAACGAGAATCGACTCCCTAGAATCACAAATCGATGAGGAGCAACCATATCAATCCCTTGTGTACCCAAAGTATGTTAACACAAAGGCTTTACAAAGTGATGAGGAGCTTGAGAATTTTGAAAGCAATACTCAAGGAATTGCTTGTGTGGAAGAATTTGAGGAGGAGCTCGAGGTAGTAAAAGCTATATCTTTTAGCTTGAAGGTAAATACTGAGTTCCATTTTGTTGTTGACAATGAATTTTTACTTTTACCTATCAGGTTTGACAAATTAAACGAGGAAGAAAAAGGTGAAGAGACATTCCAAATATTTCCCCAATGCATGGACGTACTAGAGAAGTTTGAGGATAAGGAAGATAATGAATGAGAATGATTATCAACCAATGCCTTATCCAGAAGAACCTCACGTAGAGGAACCGCATGTACTACCAAAAGATCATAATTGTTTCACGTAAGGGAAGTATGAAGTCGAGCCAATGACCCCAAACAAAGGCGCTTCTTGGGAGGCAACCTAAAGGAAGTAAATTTATTTTCTTTAAACTTTCACATTTAGTTTTTATATGCATGTGTGTTTTTAGTTGTTTGTTTCTTACTTGTTTTTCAAGTTTTCGATCAAAATGAGAGAAAGAATAAAATATATTTTTTTTGTTGCTTCTAGGACTATATAGTCATAGGTAGATAATGAATTGAATAGAGAATTTCATGGAAATCTTAGCATGTACTTTTACTCTTATGGTTATACAATGTGTGTTATGTTTAGAAGAGTAATGACTAGTGGTAGATAAAGTTGATGAGATTTTGAGCCTTATTAAACTGATACATCCATATCAGTTTGATTATCTTTGTTTATGAGTGACCTTCATGACATATACATCCAGACTTTGCTTTGATTTTCTATTCAAAATCACATTTTTATCACATGCATTAATATGGAAATGATTAGGAATTATTTGCTTTTCCAAACTACATTAGCCAAATAGCCTGCCCACTATATGATTTTATTTTTTGATAAGCCCCTTTGATCTTTATTTTCCTTTTCTTTGTATTTTAATCACATTACATGCTTTAACCCTAATCAAACGCCTTTCCCAAGCCTTAAAGCTGGTGGAATATTTATTAATTGATGAGTTTGTTGATATATAAAAGTATAAGTGTGGGGGTATGTATATGTGTAGGTTGGTTATAAAGTTACGATGCTATTTTACGACTTATCATTGAAATTACCATATTGATGTAGTTTCTATTAATTTGCATAAGAGAAAAAAGGGGAAAAAAGAAAAAAAAACAAAATAAAAACGAATAAAATTAAAAAAAAAAGAAAGAAAAAATCTTTAAATAAATATATCAAAGAAAAATGCATATGTGTTGAAAAGTTTTTATGATTAATGCATCTTCATAAAGTTGTATTGGATGGATTATTTGAGTATGTTGGATATGAAGTAGATGTTGTCTTAGAAAGTTCACTCATTGCAGTTCAATGTGTTGTTATCATCAATCCTTATGAGTGATCCCTTTCGATTAGTTATGCTTCATGTAGGTTGTGTATGAGAGCTCGAGTTTGAGTTGTGAAAGTCTTTTTTTTTTCATTCATTATAGTTGATGTACACAATTGCAAGGGAATGTTGATTTTTGCACTTGATGTCATATTGAGTGTTACTTTTGTTTTATTAGCTTTAATGACTTTTATACTACATGACCTAAATACATCTCACCTCACCGTTGCCCACATTACAATCCTAAAAAGTTCTTTGATCCATGATTTTGTATGTTGATAATTATAAATTGCATCAAGTTTTAGGGCATAGTTTGATATGTGTTTAGTCATTAATTCAATCAATTGGTATGTGCTACGTCTTTATTTAATATAAAATAATACTAATAAATAAAATAATAAATTTGTCATATTTTATTTTTCATTATTTTTGATAATTAACTCACATATTTATGTTTTATATGACAATAAATTAAAATTTTATTTTAATATATAATATTACTAATAAATAAGGACATTAATATTTCTTTTATTATTTATAATTTATCTATTAACAAGAATAATTAAGCAAAATGGTCAAATTGAATCATAACATTTTAACTAAAATTTAATTGCAAAAGGACCAAAAAAGATCGAAAGATTGTCATTGAAATTTAAGTTAGACTCGAACATGAATGTTTAAATAAAACTCAAACGTTTGATAAACATTTAAGAAGACCTGTAAGTTAACAGAAAATTAACTATTTCATTAAATCTTTTTTGTATAAATTTTTTTTATTTTTTCTTTTAGACCTTAGAACACGTAGACGATTAGTCTAATATGATATGAGTCCATCTGAAATTAGGGAAAATCACAAGTTTATGACAATATTAAATAACTTACATCAGATACCTAAAGAGAACCTTATCATCAATCTCATGAAACCACTTGCTCCTTTCCAATTGGTAGAAAAAATTTACCATTAGCATAAAAACTCAATAACTAAATAAACACAATCTTCATGATCATAAATTGCCTTCAAACTTATAACGTTTGGATGTCATAATAAACTAGTCATTATTTCAATATCTATTTTAACACTTCTTATTTTATCTAAGTTACCAATACATCCTTTGAAATTGATTTGCATATCAATAACTCCCCATTTTACTTATCTGTGCATTGATAGGTATAGTTTATACTATGTTTTCCTAGGTGTTTTAATGTATTTTTAGGTGTTTATTAGATGATTATCATATATATACGTTTAGAATTGTGTTATTGTGAGTGTTTGTTTACATTTTAAGTGTTTGTGTGGTTTATAGCGTGATTTCAATCTTAATTTTATGTTTAATGAGCTGTTTGATTTGTTTGTGAGTGTTGGAAATCAGATAATTGAAGAACAAGGAAGATGGAAGTTACATGAAGGGTGTCGCAATCATGCATGAGGAGCACAATTGTTAAAGGCATGCATGGGGGTACATATAGGGTCATGATCAGATAAGATAACACTAGGAGCACGATCATGACTCTTATGTCATGATCATGACGGAGAGTTTCCAAGGGTACATTTTTTCATCTATTTTAGGGTTCAAGGATATTTTGGAATAAAACAAAGTGAGAAAACCCTAGACACGATCCCAAGACCCTAAAGCACTATTTAAGAACGTGAAACAAAAAAAATAGAAGTAGTCGTAATTAAAAGTGAGTCAAAAGCTGGAGATCAAGAAGAACATCAAGGAATTCTAGCTTTCCATATCAATGAGCAAATAGAGTTTTTATTCTTTTCCTTTAGTTCTTTCATTATTCTTGATGTGTAATCTAAATTCTAAGATACTAAACATGTTTATGAATGTCTAAATTCAATTTAGGATTTATTCTAGAATTATTTTGTGACTTTAATTATTGTTGATTTTAATATATATTTAGATGTTTGTGATAATTTTTTATGCATAAAATTGGCAACAAATCAAAAGAGTGAGTCAAAAGTAGTCAGTGTTAGATTGTTTAACGAGAGTTGGCAGTTTAATAGACCCATAATTATCAAACTAACAATCATTCGAAGAGAGATCTTATTTGAGAAATTAATTATTTATTAGATAGCTTCAGATCTAATTAAAGATGTTAGGGATTGTTTAATGAATCGAGAGATTGTAAATCTAGAAATTTTGAATTTAATTAGGGTAGATCTTAAAAGAGAGTAATCAATACCTTAGGAAATCTATGATCAAATACATAATTAAATCAACAATAGTAAAGGAATCAAAATAAGGAACAAAAAATATGTCCTAAGTATTCCATCTTGTTTAAAACCTTAAATTGGCTGCTCATTGTTTATTTGCTTTATTTTATTGCTTTATTTTAATTTTTGTTATTTGCTTTTATTAAAATTCAATTTCTTGTTACCTTAGACAAAGTTAGGTTTAAATTTTTAACTCTTGTACAATCCTCAAGGGAATAATAACCTTTTATATTACAAGATATGATTCGTATACTTACGATGTATTGAGAGTTTTATTATTAGATATAAAACTTGCTCAACAAGCATCCTCTGATAACACCAAATTGTCTCTAACTTAACTATTCTCTAAGAACATATCTATCATTTAAACTGGAGGCTTGGATTAATAAACCATCAACCATGAAGATAGATTCTTCACCCAAAACCAAGAACTGACCTATACATAACTCAAAAGACAAATAAATTGACTCTCAATGAAGGAATGGACATGTGCCCTTGTAATCAAAACATTTCACCACCTCTTTTTTCTCAACCCCAAAACACCCAACTTAAGATGACAACAACCTAATAACACCGAAACAGAAAAGAAAACAAGCTTAACAACTATCTTCCTCTTCCCTTTTTCACTCAAAGAAATGATTGCCTAACAATAATGTGTGATTTCATATCCAAGAAATGAGAGGTTAAGGAGTGGGAAAATAAAAGGAGACAAAGAACAGTGAGTGACATAGTAAGAATCGAAACACTCCTCTTTTCAAATCCTTTGACTTTAAACCAAAAAGTTTAGTAAATTTAAGGGTATTTTCGTAACTTCAGATGGACCCCATGCCATGTCAAATTAATTGTTTACATGGCATTGAGGTCCAAAAGAAAAAATAAAACTTTTCATGTAAGAAAATTTTAACAAAAAATTAATTTTTTGTTAAATTAACAGTCTTCTTAAAGGTTTATTAAATGTTTGAGTTATATTTAAATATTCATAAATGTTTGGGTCTAACAAAAATTTCAACAAAAACCTTTAACTCTTTTTTAATCCTTTCTTCAAATATAATTTAAACTTAAACATTTTGACATGTTCAACATAGAACTACTTAACTTCTTTATTAGTTTTCTATTACAAAAATAACATATCTTCCTTTTTTGGTGGATCTATTATATGTATATCCTATATGATAACTTGAGCCCAAAAAATATTTAAAAAAAATAAAAACAATAAGTTTTTTCTTTCTCTCCACTCTTTTCTTTTTGTCTGTCTCTCTTTCTTAAACTTCTCTACTTGTGGTTTCTTCTCTCTTTCTTTCTCAACGTTTGTTTCTTTAACTCAAGAAAGAAGCAATTTAATTACTAATAGACAAACAGTTCACACTACATATGCAAATGTGATTCCAATATAGAGGGAAAGGGGGAAAGAAAATTCAAAGCATGCCTAAGTCTTGCAACTATTACAATAGCATTTGCTACCTCCTCCACTTCTTGTTGATTTTGTTGTTATTATTATCTTACTTCCCAACTCATGATGATATTCTTCCATTCGAGTCAGGAATGATGACAAAACATTATATCTTTCACCTGTGTCACTTGAAATGCTAGTTTACTTTTCCAATAACATTCCTTGATACCTTTCAATATCATTTTTTTTCAAAATTCCCATATGTTTATTGCAGCCATCATCCTTCCTTTTTAAAAATTGCCTCTATATTCACTTGTTGCATTCGATAACTCCTTTATTATAGGTAGTCCTTACATCATGAATGAACCTATAAGCTTTAAGAAGTTTTCTTACACTAGTGAAAAATGCATTTAATTGTTTGTCTCTTAAAGTTTTTTTTTTGAGAAATTTGTACCTATGCAACAAGTTCCATTCTTTGATGCTTATATAATATGACAAACTTGTTATCATTACCATTATTTCTTCTTGTTGTTGATTAATATCGTCTCTTAAACGAGCTTGTAATTTTAAGTCTAAATTCCTTTTCATCAATTTGTAAGCACAACCCCATATTCATTTTAGACGAAAAAGGAGAGAAGAAACTATAAATAAAGAAGGTAAAGAAAAAGACAGAGAAAGAAGAGAGAAAGATAAAACCTTACTACTTTTAAAAATCTTTTAATATTTTTAAGCTATATCTGTCATTTAAAATATACAATTAATAAGGGGATATATAAAAAATATCAAATATACTTTTTAATAATAAATGATTGATAGAAAAATTAAATTGAAGTTCAAATTCAACATTTATAAAATATTAATGTTCTTTATTTAAAAATGTTTAAATTTAATTAAAATTTAATAAAATATTAATTTACAATCTAATTCTTTTGCTTAATAATTACCCAAAAATTTGCACAAAAACAACAAAATGTTTTTATATTTTATTAGAATAGCTAACATTAATTACAAAATATCATCATCATTAATACTCAGTTGAAGTCTTGCAAAACTATAAAATTTAAAGAGGTCTAAAAATTATTGTGTGGTGTTATGTGCTTGGGTCATGCATGCTTGCTGTCATGACCAATCTTACTCTTGACAGTTGCTTGATAGGTTTTTCTTATTAAGTAAGTCTAATAAAACTAGGTCATAGGTGGTTGAGTTTCATTAGGAAACTAATACTAGTTGTTATGGTTGTTTGTTTTGTTTCCATCAGTATAGGTAGTGGAGTGGTCCACTAATTGTTAGGTTGTTATTGGTTTCCATATTTCATGTTAGTTTGGGTGTTATAAATTAGCACAAGATAATTCAATAAAGAGGTGTGCATTGATCAAATCTAATATCTCCTTCTGATACTCTCTTTCCTTACTAAAATATTCCGTCTAAACTCTAACTTTCCTAAAGTGCCATATCAATTGATATCAGAGTTGGTTGTGATGGAAACCTGAACCAAAGCAACAACTGGCCTAAAAAACAAAGTTACTAAGTTATTCCAAAAGCAAGAAGCTGTCCTAACTCAAGTTAGCGATAACTACGATTAACTAAAGTCTTGGGTGGATAACAACTACGACCAGTTGAGTGCAATGATGGAGAACCTTACCAACGAGTTCATAGCATTCAGGATGTCTGCACGCCCAATCGACAAAATGTCGAGGACAATTCGTTTTTTAGTACTGGTAGCTCAAATACACATCAAAACCATTCCAAATTGTCTAGCTTAGACCCTCCTAAGCATCAACCAAAACTACAGCTTCCACATTTCGAGGGAGATAATCCATAGGGATGGTTGTTCTATACCGCACAATATTTCCAATACCATGAAATACTCGAGGAATAGAAATTGCCTATAGCTTCATTCCATTTAGATAAGTTAGCCCTACAATGGTATGAGTGGTATACAAAGATCAAGAGACCCCTGTCCTGGTTTGAATTCAGTTGTGCAATCCTAAAAAGATTTGGGCCAATGGATTGTGAAGATTAAGGGGAAGCCCTATCTTGACTGAAACAACATACTATTTTAGAGGTATATCAAGAAGCATTCGAACAGTTGTCAAACCATATGGACGGCTTGCCCGAAAGCTTTCTTGTTAACAGCTTCATTGGTAGCCTAATGGATGATCTACGCCTAGATGTGGGGGTGAACAAACCACGGACCCTGCCTGACGCCATTGGTTTGGCACGTCTTACTGAGGAAAGGTACCAAAATCCTTGCCGATAAAATTTTGATTCGTATACTATCATAAATATTAACCCAATATCAATTCCGGGGGTGTTAGGACCAGTTCCAACTCAAAAGGGAGGAGCACCAAACTTCTGCCAACTTTCTACACAAGAGGCAAAAGAGCGGAGAGATAAAGGCCTTTGCTACTATTGCGATGAGAAGTTTACTCCTGGTCACCTATGTGCTCGACCACAAATGTTCATGATTGAAGGAGCTAAGGACGAGGACTCGGCTGAAGAAGAAGTAGAGAAATACAACTAAGAAACTAATTTTTTTTTCCATGCCATCACCAGTTTACAACATCAACAAACGATTCGAGTTTTGGGAAAATTCAGGAACAAGGAATTTATGGTACTCATTGATGGGGGAAGCACTCATAACTTCATTGATAAGACAATTGTATCAAAATATGGACTCACAGTGGACACCAGTAAGAAGTGGATAATCATAGTAGCAAAAACACAACGAGTGGAATGTGTGGGAATATGCTGAGGGATGAAGATGAAAATCCAAGGATTTCTCGTTGAAGCTGATTTCTTTATGATGCTAAAATTGGCCTGCCTGTTCGTGTTGGGAGTCCTGCGGCTCAAGACATTGGGAACAATTCAAGTCGACTACAAAAAGCTGACGATGGCGTTTATTCTCAGTGGGCAAAAATATACTTTTCAAGGAATGCAAAGAAAAGAGGTAGAAAACCTAACAAATAAGGAAGTCAAAAACCTATTTTCTAGCAACATGGTTGGAACGAGATTCTTAATACATATGGTCCCACTCGAATTCAAGTCCTTGGAGCCTGAAAATATGCAATCAGATCTCAATCAAATCCGAAAGGATAATAAAAGCATATTTCAAAAATCAACAACATTACCACCAAACTGGGCCCATGATCACCAAATTCCATTAGTACTCGAAGCAATGCCAATTTCAATCAGACCTTATCGATATCCATATTTCCAAAAGACGGAGATTCAAAATCAGGTACGTGACCTCCTAGCCTTTGCATTAATTAGGTCAAGCAATAGTCCGTTCTCTTCCCCAGTTTTACTTGTCAAAAAAACCAGTTGAGAGTGGAGATTTTGCGTAGATTATAGAGCCCTCAATGCTCTTACCATCAAAGATAAGTTCCCAATTCTTGCCATCAACGAACTAATGGATGAGTTGTTTGGTGCATGGTATTTCTTTAAATTTGACTTGCAATCCGGATATCATCAAATATGAATATATAAGAAAGATATACCTAAAACCGCATTCCGCACACACAAGGAACACTATGAGTTTGTAGTCATGCCATTTGGACTTAACAATACGCCTTCAACCTTTCAAAGCCTTATGAGTGAGATCTTCCGTCCATATCTACTAAGTTTGTTTTAGTCTTCTTTGATTATATTTTGATTTTTTTCTAAGTCTTGGGAAGAACATATGCAACACATTCAAATAGTCCTCTCCACTATGACCAAGCATTAATTATTTTCCAAATAGGAAAAATGTGTGTTCGGTGTCTTGAGAATTTTGTATTTGGGCCACATCTTGACCAAAGAAGGAATTGAGGCCGATCCAAGCAAAGTGGAAGCCATTAGTAACTGGCCCACTCTGAAAGTCGTTTGTGAAGTTTGAGGATTTTTAAGGTTGGTAGGATTTTTAAGGTTGGTAAGTTTATCAAATATTATGGTACTGTTACTGTAACCCTTAACCGATTATTGAGCAAGGAAGGTTTAATTGGACTCAAGAAATAGAGGAAGCCTTTCAACATCTCAATTTCTCTTCGTCGCATGCACTGGTGTTAAGGTTGCCCGATTTTTCTAAACTTTTCGTGATAGAATTTGATGCAAGCGGCACTAGAATAGGAGCCATACTAATGCAGCAAAGACAACTGATAACTTTCTTCAGTGAAGGACTCAAGGGGGCCTCTCTTTCTTATTCAATTTATGAGAAGGAGATGTTGGCCATCGTCAAATCGGTAAGAAAATGGCGACCTTATCTTTTTAGCAGCTTTTTTATTGTCAGGACAGATAACAAGAGTATGAAATTTTTAATGGAACAACGCATCACTATACCTGCTCAAAATTGGTGGTTGCCTAAACTCAAGGGATACGATTGCAAGATAGAGTACAAAAGGGGAGCCGATAACACAATTGTAGATTCTTTTTCCAAGAGTACAGAGATTTGTTTCATTGCTGTGTCATCTCCTAAAGCCTTATGGTGGCAGCTACTACAAAATGAGTGTGGCCGAGACCCCTACTACAACTGTTTCGACAATCATTCCAGGGCACAACTCAGAAACAGAGTTTGGGTTTTAGAAGATGGAGTCATTCTCAATCCCAATTCTCCATTAATCTGAATAGTACTCTTACTCGAAATTCATAGCACTATGACTGTAGGTCATTTTGGTTTTCATAAAACCATCAAACGAGCTCGAGTAGATTTTTACTGGGATGGGATGCGAAAATCGGTCTTGGAATTTATTTGGCAATGTGACATCTGTTAGAGAAATAAAGCGGATCATCTAGCCCCAACCGGTCTTCTCAAATCCCTTGCTATCCCTGACAATATCTGGACAGACATCTCAATGAATTTCATCAAGGGACTACCGACTTCTAATGGATGTCAAGTCATTATGGTAGTGATTGACCGTCTCTCTCAATAAGCTCACTTCATACCCCCTCTCTCATCTACTTATTGCTTCCACCGTTGTCAAAGCTTTCGTCTGAAATGTCGTCCATTTACACAACCTGTTGTCAATGACAGGGACCGACTCTTCATGAGTAATTTTTAGGATAAGCTGTTTGAAATGCAGGGAACCAAACTGAGCATGAGTAGTAGTTACCATCTACAATCTGACTGACAAACTAAGGTAGTCAACAGGATTTTGGAATAGTACCTTAGATGTTTCTCAGCAGATTAACCAAGAAAATGGAAGGAGTGGCTTCCATGGTCTGAGTGTAGCTATAATACTTCCACTCACTCTTCCATTAAGACTTCTCCCTTCCAAACAGTTTATGGCATCCCACCTCCACACTTGTTTCATTATGTTCTGAGAACAGCCATAGTGGGTGTCGTGGACTCTTATCTTTAAGAACATGATGAGATATTCAAAGAATTAAAAATTACTTTGCAACAAGCCCAAAACTGTATGAAGAGTTTTGCGGGCTGAAAGCGAAGAGACGTTGAATTTAGCATGGGAGATCACGTATACCTTAAGTTGCAACCATACAGACAAAACTCAATGGTTTTACGAGCATCCTTGAAACTATCTCCATGCTACTATGGATCATTTCATGTCATGACACGTGTAAGACTCAATGCTTGCTTACAGATTAGAATTACCAGAGGGGTAAAGGATCTATAACGTTTTTCACGTTAGTAAGCTTAAAAAATGCGTGGGAAATTAATGTCCGCATGATTTCCTTCAACTTCTGAAAATGCTGCTAACCTATCCTCCCACAACCAGAAAAGGTTCTTTAGTGACTCACAGTTCAAAAAGGACAGTATCAACTTAGGGAAGAGGTATTGATCAAATGGGCTGGTGCAACTGATGAAGACGCCACTTGGGAAGAGGTGAGACACTTTCAGAAGTCTTTTCCGACCTTCTCTCTTGCGGACAAGGGATCCTAAGGAGGGAAGTAAATGTTACGTCCTTAGGTCAAGCATACTGGCTGTCGTGACCAATCTCACTCTTGACAGTTGCTTGATAGGTTTTTCTTGTTGAATAAGTATAATAATATTAGGTCATAGCTGGTTGAGTTCATTAAGAAACTGATGCCAGGTGTGGTTGAGTTTCATTAGGAAACTAATACTAGTTGTTGAATTAGCTCAAGATAATTCAATAAAGAGGTGTTGATCTTTCCTTCTTATACTCTCTTTCTTTACTTCTGTTTAAACTCTAACTTTCCAAAAGTACCATCACATATACCTAAAAAGCATCAATTATAAATATTACTTCCATTAAAAATTTTCGTTCAGTATTAGCGATGTTTGTTAGTGTAATTACCTCCGTTAAGTCCATTAGGTTCAAATAGGCCCAAAGTTTGGTAGGTCCAATAAGCTAATCCTTCCTGGAAGAAACTTCACGAAAGAGAGAAGAAAAAGTTGATGCAGAGACATAGTCGTCGTCGTTTTGCGTCTGAAAGCTCTGTGCCAGAGAGATTGGAGGCTCCTCCGCAGATCTCCGATCAAGAACTACGAAATCCAACAACTAAGTAGATGTTGCCAACGTCTGCGAGAGGACGTGTATCGTCCTCCTCATCTCGCCCCAATCCAATCTTCCCTCAGTATCTCCGTCGAATCGTTAAGGTTGTCATCTTCTCTTTCTCTCAACTCAGCCCAAACTGGATCGGAGCTGTTTAAAATTAGGGTCTTGCGATTTAATTATTTGTTCTTTTTTGTGGTAGTGGCAACAAATGGATATTGAATACACTTTCTGGCAAATGCTTCACCTTTGCACCTCCCCTAAAATTGTGTACGTTTGGTTTCTATTTTCCATTTTTATCGTCTAATTATTCGATATCTGAGTTAATTGAGAAAAAAGAGTTCTTAATTCCGTGATGATGCATCTTGTGCGGTGCGGTATGATTGCGGCAGGGCAGCTATCAGCACACTAAGTATCACAAGCGTAAGTTCATTTTCGCTGAACATCCACTTTGTGATCTTCATCTTGTTCAGTGTTCAAAATAATCTTTGTATTTGCTTTGCATGATTATGTATGTGGATCATTCATAATAGATTTAGAAAATTTTGTTGTGCCCACGTAGAGTGGTTTATATATGATAAAGCATTCTTAACCCAGGAGGTTGATTTTGGGTTAAGATATGGATTCCTTATATATAAACCACCAATCCTCCTAAAATAAAAACAATAAGAAATTTCACATAGATGAGAGCAGGCTTACAGAAATTGTGATCCTGCTAAATTCAATTGTGAAGTTGATTGATAGTGGAGATGCAGACTCTAAAGAAAATAAACTATTGAAGTAGGAAGTTCAAGGAACCATTGTAGAGAATTTTTTCACTTTGGCACGTTGCTTGCAGCACTATGAAATATAAATTTTGGTCCTGGACTAGGGCTACAAAAATTGCATTGGAAGCCAAATGAGAGCTGGAATTTATAAGTAGAAAGCACCAGTTATTTTTAGATTGACTGTCACTTGATTAGTGAATTGAACTCTATAGCTTGCCTTCTTCTGGAGATTCTATCTCGATAAATGGTGATCCTTCTTCTTCGAATTTTCAGCAAACACCTTGTGTGCATATGACTTTTGTTGAAGTTTTTCATGGAACCAAAGTGGGCTGTGGAAGCCAATGTTTGAGTAAAAAATTGTTATTCAAACAAGAAGTTTGAATTAATTATTGTTTACAAACAGTAAGTAGACTTGATTCGAACAAAATGTTTGAATAAAAATGTGTTTGCAGATTGTGAGTATAATATGACTCGTTAGTTGGACTAAGAACTTGGTCAAGTAATATACCGGTGATGTTGGGTCTGTCATAGGTAGGGTCGCCGGTTGGTTCTTGACCAGTTTGGGTGGGCTGTGAGAAGAAAAGGACGTTGTTTTTGGGCAAGTACAAACTCAGCCACTCACTGTTCCGAACAGAGTGGAACAGACAAGAACAAAAAAATTCAGGATAAAGAACAGACCCTTAAATTAGATAGGGCTCTGATACCATGAAGAAAATAGTGAAGAAAACTATATTGAACTTGATTATTTGTACATATGATTCCTATGATATATATACAAGAAGCCTGCTATAATTAAGGGACATTCTTAACTATCAAATCTCCCAAATCTCTCAATTATAGGAAGAGATCACTAGAGATACTAATTTCTAAATATATACACAAATAATCCAATCTAATTACTCTATTCAACATACGGAATAGTGCTTGGATGACTTTGTAAAATGAGGAATAAAAATGTCCGATGTGAGGGGAAGGGTCAAAATGATTAACAAGTCCCATGTCGAAAATGAACAAAGTGATAAGAGTAGTTTATATATGAGAAAGGATTCAAGATTTCAGCTTATATATAAATCACTCCTCCTCCTAAAACAAAAGCAATTACAAACATGTATGGGGGTAGGATGCATTTGTTGAGATCTTAGAACTGTAGACTTGATCTTTTTGTTGAAAAGTAGTAAGTTGAATTTGTCTTAAGACACTGGTGTAAGTTTTTGCAGTCTTGGAGAGGAATCTTAAAGAGGAATTTGAAATATTGTTATTTTTCTCTCTGTTCTCAGAAACTAAGAATCAATGGGCTCGTGACGACCCTGCTTTTGTTGTAGTCTGCAGTCTCCTATTGGTAGTTGCAACATTGGCTTATTGTGCTGCGTAAGTCAACCGTATTATTTTTGTTTGCATTTACATCTTTTCACTGTGTAAATTTGTCGACCATAGCCTAAGCATTTAATGATGAAATATTGGAACTTGATTATGGTATTAGGAGGAACCTTTTTGGGACTCGTTTATGGGTTATATTCAATGTTAAGAATGTGGTTATACATGTGTCATAATGAAGCTATCTTGATCATTTGATATCTTCTTCCAAGTTGAGCAACATATAACATGCATGAGAAAGCAGTACTTGGTTTTGGTTGTAACAGTTCTGATATTGAGCATTGTCCTGAACAAAAGCTGTCAATACACTGAACTTTTGTCATCTGCTTACCATTTAACCGTTGTTCAATGAGATCTGAAATTCTTTAGAGTATTAAGTTATACTTGTTGATTGTTTTTTTCTTGTTTTCTTTGCCAGGTATGATCACAGTATTGCACATGCTGTTTTTGTTGTTATTTCAGTACTGCTTTTCCATTTCTTAATCACAGGAGTAATCCTGGCTACATTTTGTTGGTAAGGGCCACTATCCTGAATTGCTTTACTATTGATAGTGAAGTTAGATTTTATCAATGTTGAATTTTCCTGTTAATTAGTCTTGGAGCTTTTCTCATCTATTCATTCAACTGTTTCATTATTGTAACCTCATTCTGTGGGTCGGAGATGAAATATGAAACGAAAAGATGATCCTGAAACTTTAGTTTCAATGCTCAAGCACTAACTTTACAAAACAGTACAGGGTCTAGGTATTGTGACTCATTCAAATAATAGTTGTATGGTTAGGTAACTGAAAACTTTTGATTTGTTATGATGGGAAAGGATCTTCTTGTGAACAGATACATGCTTGATAAAAGAGTTGATTGCTTCTCATCCTGGAGTTGCTCTGTTTATGTAATGTGATTGAGGCCTGTACAGATGATTGTAACTGTATCCA
Organism: Erythroxylum divaricatum; assembly: GCA_025434745.1. NCBI lineage: Eukaryota > Viridiplantae > Streptophyta > Magnoliopsida > Malpighiales > Erythroxylaceae > Erythroxylum > Erythroxylum divaricatum. The sequence goes on along the minus strand of JANTPM010000245.1, from coordinate 43,318,673 downwards.
TTACGTGCAGGTTTTTGACTAATGCGTATCTTCGGGAGGAAGCAACTAACAGTCATGTGGTTGAACAACGAGTTGAATGGTAAGTCTAGAAACTTTGGGTTCCATTATTTGAAGTATGTTTCTGTTGTTTATTTGGACTGCAAGGGATAAGCTTGTTTCCATATGAGATATTGTTTCCTGAAATGATACTTTTGTTTTTTAGTTATGAGACTATTTCCAGATCCTTTAGATTTACTTTTATGTGAAATAACAGGTTCATTTGATACTATATTACAGTGAAGTTAAATAGTTTTTGCTGACCTTTTCTTTTCTCCCGGTTGAAGGCTGTATGCATTTGACGTGCATTGCAATTCTTTCTTTCCATTGTTTGTCATACTTTATGGTAAGTTCAATGTTAATATGTCTTGACACGTTTTATTAAGCCCAGTTATGCGATCTTAAGGTTCCTGTTGTTTCTTTTGCAGTTATACATTATTTTCTTTCACCTGTTCTCGTTGCTCATGGATTCATCCCTGTTTTGCTGTCAAACCTGCTTGTCATGGTGGCAGCCTCGTACTATCATTATCTCAACTTTTTGGGCTATGATGGTAAGCTTATTTATGTCATTTTGCATTCAAATATTTACACCATTTTTATTGCAGCTTTCTGTACTGTAACCTTACTGAGCATTTCAGTGTCATGCAGCTTTAGTGTGATCGGTGCATTTTTATTAAGATTCATTTGCCTTTCTTATTTGTTACATTTAGAGACTTTCTTTTCTTCTAGGGTCCTGTCAGGTGATAATTTGTATGAGAACTGTTAAAATGAGAAACTTTGAAACTAAAAGAATCCAGTAGAGTGCGCATAGACCTTTAGTCTATATCATAAACGGTCGAGTAATGCTTTCCAGCCTCGGTTGGACTGACTGTTAAGTAGCTTGGTTCTGAACCTGCGTTTCTCCGATCAGTTTCTTGTCTTTGGTCAATGTGTGGGTCTTAATACTGTTGATAACTGTGATAGTAGTCAGTGGGATTAAAATCTGGAGATCCATTATCCCCCCAATGTCATATGTTGAAGAAATGCACTGACTACATCTTTGAATGCAGTTTTACCCTTTCTGGAAAGAACAACGTTTTTCTTATACCCAATCGGCATCGTCATTGTCCTGTCTCCTATATGTAAGTGTCGACTGCAATATTTGATAGTGTTGCCTTGGGTTGTGTTGCTGTTAAATCTTTTTTTTTTTTAATTCTCTGAATTACAGTGATTTTAAGTGGCTTCAACCCTTCAAGATATTTTATGAATGTGTACTTTAGTCAAAGGCTGTGATCTATGATTCACGAAGGCTAGCAATTGAAGTAATGCATAAAAAGAGGTTGGGTTGCAGAATCCAGAGACGAATTAGAGCTTCTGAAATGGCATAAGAATCTTTGACATACATGGTAGCAGGTGGCATTTTGCAACTTGATAGCAGAAACGTATTGGAGATGGGACATCTAGGATCAATCTCTTTATTCACTCAAGTGGATCTAATTGTAATGATCTCATGTTGTGAATTTGTATGCTTTCCATTGATCACTTTAATTGAAAGTTCTTAACCAAACATAAGAAGGCTTCTAGTAATGGTGTTTACGACTTCAAGATATAATAATTCAAATCTAATATGTAATGGATTATTTATTGATATTGTTATTAATTACTATTATTATACTATGCTTGTATTTGAAAATTTTAATATATGTATAAAATAAATCTAATCCATACATCACAAAAATGTGTTATACCTTAAAGTTTTATATATAATTAGTAGTAAAATTACATTTCAAATTATTTATTTTACTTATGCTTAATGTCCATGTAAAACACTAAATATATAATATGTGACAAATTATCAAAAATTATAAAAAATTTACTTATTCTTATAAAATATAAACTTAGATGATGTATGTAATGAATTATATTAGTTCATAAGAACTTAAAATACTAGTATGCATCATAAATCTATACATTTTTCAAAGTTTAAAGATTTATGTAAATATTCTTAAATATTATTAAAAATAAAGAAATAAATATTATTCAAATCCTAAGATTTTAATGAAATTATGGGTAAAATCCTAATAAATAGAAATTAGGGCTTCAACGGGAGTGGATGGTTCAGCTCCAGCATGTGTACCGGGAAGGTAACCAGTGCGCGGACAGTCTCACTCGCCTCACTGGCTTACTCAGTCCAGGCTTCCATATTCTCCAAGAGCCTCCTATTGGCATCCAGGAGCTTCTCCGACGTGATGCGCTAAGCGCAGTGTATCTCAAGACGATGATTTAGTTTGTTTTTCATTTCCCCTCTTTGTAAAAAAGAAAAAAAAAAGAAACTAGGGCTTCAAACTTGAAACCCTTAATTTCCATTTTCCAAATTCTCTCTGTCTTCTATAGCTGACTGACTAAGCATCATTTTGTTTCTTTCTTCCACGTCCGTTTCATTTCTTCTTTATCAGGTGGATCACATGCATATGCTCTGTTAACCAACTGTTTGATCATAGTACCACCGTGCTCTCCTTGGTGGAAGTATTATAATGATGTCCTCTGTCCTTTACTGGGGGATAATCCCACAATGCAAGCCCTCTCATCACTAGAGTTCTTTCTTGCATAAAACGTTTGAGCCTTCAAGATGGCTATTTAGTTGTCCTCTTTATCACTCACACTACCAACTTTTTATTCATATATAACCTCAGTATAGTTTTAATATTTACTTGAAATACTATTAATATATTTTGCATATGTAACTTTGTATTGATTGTTCATTTTTAACGCCACGTTTGGAAGTTAGTATCTACTTTGTATTGTTCATTTTATGCACCTAAACATATTGCCTGTAATTGGAGAAGATGAAATTACTGAGGAGAATGACAGACATGCTAAAAGTATTTTAAGGTTGGGGGTGAGGTAACTATGGTGAAGAAGGAAGTATGGGGTTAGGGTGGAATCATTTGAAAACAATGAAGGATTCAGGGATGGGAACATTGAAGATGAACATGTTAATGATGTAGTTCCTTTGAGGTAAACAGATGTTGACCATAGAAATGTTCAATGTTCATCTTCAATGAGAAAAAAAAAACACTTTGTGGGTTAAAAAAAAGAATAATTGTGGATAGTGCCATATTTGTATAAATTATAAAAAATGATACAATCATATGAAAATGTGAATAATATCAAAGATGTTAAATTCCACTAAAGAGCATGAAACTTCTCAACAATTGGTACATAGATCTAATCATGAAGGTCTTATAAATATAATAGTTCAAAAATGAGAAAGAGCACTAGGAAAGACAAAGGCAGGACCTTTGAATTTTTCATTATTACAAAATATTATATTTTAAGATATTAATTTTAATACTCCCATTAATCTCAAATGCATGGTCATGTGAATATATTCCCTGTTATATTTAGTAATAATTAAAAAATTCAACCAATTAATCGGCTCAATCGTAAAAAATTTTAATCATCTAATTTTTCAGTTAAGTTTTTAATTTTTTGATTCGATTTACTTTTACAATTTTTGTTAAAATTGGTTAATTTACTTATTTATTTATTAATTTTACTAATTAATAAGTTCTTATAAGTAAAAATAATTTTTATATAATAATTTTTTTAATTAAACTTTAAAATTTTCGATAAATAAAAATAATCTTTTTCAATAATATTTCAAATTCTTTAATTTTATTCAAATTTTAGCTATTTTTATAATAATTTACCGATTGTTCCTTTTAAATTTTAAATCTCTTATATTTAATTTCCCGTCTAATTTTTAAAATATTACCATTTACAGCTAACCTTTTGGAGTTATTAATAATGCACAAGCCTTGCCTTAACGTGACGTATGAATGAAGTAGGCAGATGAGGGAGTGATAAATAAAAATAATAATAAAAAGAGTACAAAATTAGGGGAAAAGGACAAAAACACCAAATCAGAATCCTGCTTTTGTTCATATTCGTAAGTCCAAAACTGACAATAGGCCCAAAGTTTGGTGGCTCCAAAGCTCAATCCGATTCTTGGCAAAAGCGAAAAAGGATAGGGAGATACATAAGTCGTCGTCGTTTTACGCCCGACATCTCTGCGCCGGAGAGAAACGAGAGAGCTTCTGGAACTCCTCCGCAGATCTTCTACAGCAAACTAACCCAATCCAACAACAAGTAGATAAAGTAAATGCTGCCAACGTCTGCCATAGGACGTTCGTCGTCCTCCTCATCTCGCCCCAATCCCATCTTCCCTCAGTATCTCCGTCGAATCGTTAAGGTGTTCCTATCTCCTCTATATCTCATCCCTGCCCCAGCTGGATTGATGCTGTTTATGCGTTAGTTTAATGGTCTCTATGGTGTTTTTTTTTTTGTTAGTGGCAACAAATGGATATTGAATACACTTTCTGGCAAATGCTTCACCTCTGCACCTCCCCTAAAATTGTGTACGTTTGGTTTCCCTAGTCCATTTTTATCTTTTAATTATTATCTATCCGAGTTAAGTGAGAAGAAGGTTTCTAATTTCGTGACTGCACATCTCTCATGCGGTGCGTCATGATTGCGGCAGGGCAGCTATCAGCACACTAAGTATCACAAGCGTAAGTTCATTTCCACTGAACAACCTCTTTCTGATCTTTGTCCTGTTCCGTGTCTAAACGAACCTTTGAATTTGCTTTGCATGATTATGCATGTGGATCAAGAGCATAATAGATTTAGAAAATTTTTGTTGTGTCAAACATGTTGGGAGGTCGGATGCAATCCTTGAGATCGTGGAAATGTAGAGTAGATTTTTGTGTTGAAAAGTTGTAACTTGAATTTGTCTTAAGACACTTTGTTGTGGGTGTTAAATTTTTGAGAAATTTGAAAGATTGTTATTTTCCTATTTGTTCTCAGAAACTAAGAATCAATGGGCACGTGACGACCCTGCTTTTGTTGTAATCTGCAGCCTTCTATTGATAGTTGCAACATTGGCTTATTGTGCTGCGTAAGTTGACCATATTATTCTTGTCTGCATTTTCATCTCTTCACTGTGTAAATGTGTTGACTGTAGCTTCAGCACTTAAATGAGTAAATAATGAAACTTCATTAAGGTGGCAGGAGGAACTTTATCGGGAGTCGGGACTTGTTTATGAATTATATTCAATGTTGAGCATAATTATGCATGTGTCATAGTGAAGCCATCTTGATCATTTGGTGTCTTACTTCTTCCAAGTTGAGCAAGATATCACATGCACGAATTGAGCACTTTCTTGAACTAAAGCCATTAATATACTGAACTTCTGTCATCTGTTTACCATTTACCTATCGTCTAATGAGATCTTAAAGTCTTGTGTAGCCCATCAAGCTTTATTTGTGCTGCTTGTATTTTTTTGCCAGGTATGATCATAGTTCCGCACATGCTGTTTTTGTCATTATCTCGGTGCTGCTTTTCCATTTCTTAATCACAGGAGTAGTCCTGGCTACATTTTGTTGGTAAGAGTCACTATCTTGAATTCCTTTGGCATTGATAGTGAAGTTGCATTTTGTTAATGTTGCATATCCTTGCTAAATGCCCTTGAATCTTGTTACTTCTATCCATTCACCTGTTTAGTTTTTCTAACGTGAAACTTTACAGAAGGAGGAAACTGAAACTTTAGTGGCAATGGTTAGGCTCTAACTTTATACAAGGTCCAAGTATTGTAATTCATTCAAATTACAGTTGTTTGTTCGATTTTAAATTCATCTACTCACCGAGCTATCAAGTTCCATTATCTCTGTGACTTGTCAGTTAATTTTTGGGTACCAGGCTTGATAAGCTTCTCTTCTTAATTTTCTTTTGTATGTGTACTGCAAGAACTCTGTTCAGAAAAGGAATCCATGTCTTCATTTTCTCATTATGAACAGATACATTCTTCATAAAGGAGCTGACTCCTTCTCTTTTGAAATCCCCCTCTTTAATAATGTGATCGAGGCCTGTAGATATGATTGTAACTGCATTAGCTCATTCTGTGCAGGTTTTTGACTAATGCATATCTTCGGGAGGAAGCAACTAATAGTCACGTCGTTGAGCAACGGGTTGAATGGCAAGTCTAGAAACTTTTGATTCCAGCATTGTGACATGTTTTTTTATTGCTTATGGGGCTTGCAAGGGATACTCTTGTTTCCATACAAGAGATTATTGCCTGCAAGGATAGTTTTGTTTTTGAATTGTTAGATTATTTTCATATCAATGATGTTTATTTTGATGTGAAATAACAAGTTCATTATATATTACACTGAAATTTATTAGTTATTTCTGATCCTTTCTTTTCATCTGGCTGAAGGCTGTATGCATTTGACGTGCATTGCAATTCTTTCTTTCCGTTGTTTGTCGTGCTTTATGGTATGTTCCATCTTAATGTGTTTTGAAATTATGTTTTGTCTAAGCCCAATTTATGCAGCCTCAAATCTCCTTTCTTTTCTCTCTGTCTCTTTTTTTTGCAGTTATACATTATTTTCTTTCACCTCTTCTGATAGCTCATGGATTCATACCTGTTTTGGTATCAAACCTGCTTCTTATGGTGACAGTCTCGTACTATCATTATCTCAACTTTTTGGGCTATGATGGTAAGCTTAGTTGTGTCATTTTGAATTCAAATATTTGTACTGTTTCTTGTTGAAGCTTTCTGTGCCATAACCTTTCTAGGCATTTCAGTCTCATGCAACTTTAATGTGATAGGTGCATTTATGTTAAGATTCATTTGCCTTTCTGATTCGTTACATTTAGTGAATTTCTTCTCTTCTAGTGCCCTTTGAGGAGATAATTGTATGAGAACTGTCAAAAGGAGTAACCTTTGAAACTAAAAGAATCCCATAGAGTGACCATTGAGTATTTGTCCATATCATAAATATTAAATACTCGAGTAATGCTTTCCAACTTTGGTTGGACTGACTGTTAAATAGCATTGGTCATTCAGGTTCTTATCTTTGGTCAATATGTGATTTTTCAATGCTGTTCAATAACTGTGGTGGGGTGAAAACCAGCAGTTCCACGATCCTTCAATGTTATATATTAAAGAAACGCACTTATTACATTAAACAATTCACTGGCTACATCTTCCAATGCAGTTTTACCCTTTCTGGAGAGAACAACGTTTTTCTTATACCCAATCAGCATCGTCATTGTCCTTTCTCCTATTTGTAAGTACTGCCTGCAATATTGGATAGCTTTGCTTGGGTTGCATTGTTACTATTTTTTTTTTTGTTCCCTGAACTTTACAGTGATTTTAAGTGGCTTCAATCCTTCAAGATATTTTATGAATGTATATTTTAGTCAAAGGCTGTGATTTATGGAGGCCAGGGCAGTGATTTTCGTATACCAAGGCCACTAAGCCGTGGTTCTTTGCCGACCATACAAATGCTTGACGATAAAGGTAAATATCACTTTGTAGAAAGATATTGATCGCCAAGTACAGAGCCCATCTCTTCAGCAGAGCTTCAGTTCAGTCCCTTTCCATTAAAATGATGATCATGGTCCTCAGTGTGCGCTTGTTCCAGCAGGATCAATATTTTTCTATTAGATAGCTAGCAAACGACAACAATCTGCATTTCAAAGTCATGTCTCGTACCCTTTTTTTGTTATTTGTTTGTTCCACCAGCAGGACCGTAGTTCTTGTTTGTTGTCGGTTGCTCTTGATGATGGGGGCATAATGAGTAAGCTATGTTATCTGCATAGTTGTAGTAGTTGACTTGAGCTTGTTGCATGGGGACGTCGACATAAAAAATCTCTCATTAGCTCAGCTCTAAGGCCTCAGGCCCTTAGAATCTAGCTTTGTGACATAAAATACCCACAATTCTATGAGTATGTGCTGACCGAGTTAGTAATTGAACCACTCATTTAGCTGATTTGGTATGCATCAAGTGTGGTTGGTGATGCTAAGGCCAATTTCTTGATTAAAATAACATATGACGATATCTACCAACTCCTGAAGATGAAAGTTCAACACCCAAATCTGGTATTAAATGAACCAATTCAATTCAACTTTAGAGAAATTCTTGTATGGTGCTTATGAGTTTAGTTAAAATTAGCTGCTAAAAGAGTGATTTCATTCAACAGGATTGTCCTGGGTAAGTCTCGACTTCTAACACTCGAAAAGGGTATTCCTTGTCTGGCCTATAGATTAAACTGTCCACATTTGCTCGATACCTTGCAACATTTCTTGCTGGAATTCTGGAACTGGAAGAGACTGTTCAGAGTAAAACAAACTAAGCATGAAAAACATAAAAGACCCAACAATTCCCTCGAGCCGTGTGCTTTGTCGTTGGGAAGATGATTTGTTTATTGCTTTGCTTTTCTTGTCACCGTCTTTTGATATTCCTACACATCAATGCAATTTGGACGAAGGTCGTTCCTGGAGAAATTTGACAACCGACCAAACTCAAAGTTCGACACTTGTAGGGAACTTGAAAACCATCTCCTGTGCTTCCTGACAAAACCAACCATTTCATTATCATGATCAGGATTTTCTGATGGACAAACCTGGTGGGTGTAAGAGATAAGCATTGGTGCCTGAAAACAAGGCCTATGGCTACCTAAAACGACGGGTTCTCGTCGCTGTCCTATCCCAACCTCATTTTGACAGATTTCTGAAGTTGGCAAAGTTTCCTTATCTATGATATTTTCTGGAAGAGGTAATGTCGTATTGTTTTGTGTGATAAATTGTTTAACCAGTTTTTGCATGAAAAGTAAAGAACGTAAGCCTGGTGCAAGGCAAGATTCAACTCCGAATATTGTCTGCTTTCCTATGAAACTGGTCAAACTAATCCCACCTATTAAATTCATACACCGATTACCTTCTCCAAGATATTATCAAGTCAACAAAAAAACAGGCTGCCCTGTAAATGAAAATTGGAAATACAAGCTTCCTTTATTGTCACAAACAGTACATTCACAAGATATCGAACTTGGTATAATTAGAACGTAAACCAACAATCTTCGGTAAGAAACAAGTACAAAAAGATAGAATATTAACGCTTTCACACTTCTAATTTGACTGTGTACTTTGTATAAAGTTTGGTGAGAATTGATGGATAAACTTTGTTCACTGATCGAGCTTGCTACCAGCAACATCCACGACAAACCTATATCTCACGTCATTTTTCTCCAGTCTTTCAAAAGCAGTGTTTATATAGTCCATTTTCACCACCTCAATCGTGGAGCTCAAGCCCTTTTCGTTGCAGAACTCAAGCATTTCCTCTGTTTCTTTCATGCTTCCAATGAAGCTCCCCGTGATTGATTTTCTCCCTATTAAAGATCACCAACACATGATAATCAGACATCAAAGAACAACAAGGTTTAAGCGGCGATCTAATAACAAAGTACAGTAATCTGTAACAAGAAAGCAAACCGGAATTTCCAAGCAAAATGAATGAGAAGAGAAAGACTCACCAAGCATGACCATGGGTGTAACGAACTGGAGAGGGGTATTGATAACACCCAACAGGATCAGCTTCCCATCAAGTTTCAACAAAGGAAGGTAAGGCTCAAGAGGGTGGAAGACAGGCACAGTGTCAATGATATAATCAAGAGAGTCAGCAAATTCTTGCATTCTAGATGCATCTGAGCTGACCAAGTACTCATCAGCACCAAGATGCTCCAAAGCCTCCTCTCTTTTCTTATCAGAAGAGCTAATCACGGTAACATGGTGTCCCATTGCCTTGGCTATCTTCACTCCCATGTGCCCAACTCCTCCAAGCCCTAATATAGCTCCTCTAAGTCCACTTTCCATCAATCCAAAGTGCTTTAATGGGCTGTAAATTGTTACCCCAGCACAAAGTAGAGGCGCTGCTTGCTCTGGTGACATCCCATCTGGTATCTTCACCACAAACCTAAGTAAAGGTCAAACCTTCATTAATAAGACTACAAGTTTTTTCTTATCCACTCAGTTTAATGAAAAACCAACAATTCTTCTGTGATGGGTTTCATCCTGTTCATTTCTCCTCTCAGAACAGTAAAACTGTTCAAGATATTTATTTGAATGACAGACAAATTTATGCAAGCTGTGAAGGGGAAAATGGGAGAGTTTGGATTTTTACTTCTGATGGACGACCATGGATTCAGCGAAACCGCCTTGCGTTGGTTTACCATCAGTGTAGACATCATTGTACAACCAGATTTTCTTGCTGCAGTATTGTTCATTGTCGGATTTGCATGGCCTGCACTGTCTGCAGCAGCCTACCACAAGGCCGACACCAACGATGTCTCCGACCTTGAAACTAGTCACATCTGATCCCACCTCCAATACCTCACCCACAACTTCATGGCTATTGATCCATACGAATTAATACAATCAGAAAGTGGTAAAAGAGTAGAAGTGCTTATGAGCCAAAAAAAAAAAAAGAAGAAGCCAAAGAGAAAGTGTTTATACACTGTCCTAAATGAAGTGTCTTAAAATTTAAGAGAGTAGTACCCAGGGACCATGGGATAGTGTGACATGCCAAGATCATTCTTGGCTTGGTGAATATCAGTGTGGCATACTCCACAGCACAGAACCTTTATATAAATATCCTCAGGATCTGTGTCTCTACACAAAAACACGATTTATCCAGAAAAAAAACATCATAAGAGACTATACGTCAATAGTGCTCCTTTCTATACATGCATACGTAACAAAATATAAGATCATCAATCCTAAGAGTATCAAAACGTGGAAAAACCTGAGAGTATAGGTATATGGAGATAGGATTCCAGATGGGTCTTTCGCTGCCCATCCAACAATTGTTCTTTCATTTGCAAGGATACCCATTTTCCCAGTGACTGATGGCAAAAACAAGAATGTTGTCGATGAGCGTGTGGACACTACATAAAGCAAGCTCTGTAAGGTGTATATATACACAGACAACAACAACTGTTGGCAATAATTGATACAAAATATAATCACATAGATCATGTTAAGCATGTTAAACAAGATCTTTATATATGCATACAAATAGGTGCATATGTGATTAACACCGATTGGGATGAGAGACGAGGAAGCAAAACGAAGATTTTCTTTTCTAAGAGCGTTAAGCCGAAAATGGTGCACCGTATCAGTTAAGCCCTTCACATCCAGAATACGAACAATCTAGGCAAATATCTAGGCGTCCCCTTACTCCATGAGCATACCACGCGCACGACTTATCAGCACATTCTAGATAACGCCCAAAGGAAATTAACAAGATGGCGAGCCAGACAGCTGTTGCTTACAGGTTGTGTCATCTTAACTCAGGCAGTGATTTCAACCCTTTCGGTTTTTACAATGCAAACAGTGTGCCTGTCGAGACAACTCTGTGATGACTTGGAACAAATTATGTGTAACTTTATCTAGAGTTCCACAGGAGAGAAAAGGAAAATGCCCCTTGTCAGTTGGGATGATGTGTGTCAACCCAAAAGGGTCGGGGGGCTAGGCATTAAGCATATTCGATTTTTCAATGATGCCTTACTAAACAAAATGGACTGGATCATTATTACAAAACATGAGGCCATTGTACAGGCTAAATATCGTATGGACCCGTACCACATCCCTGACTCGATCGAACTTCGAGCTTTTGAAGGAGAATTGCGGCCACTTGGCAGTTTGTCATCCAAGGTATCCAATGGCAACTAGGTAACGATCGGCATATCTACAGCTGGTTGGACAATTGGGTGAAAGATTGGGGACCGCTACTTAATGTGGCAACCTCTGCAATACCAGAGGGTGCCTTATACGATAAGGTAGCGGACTTGCAACACAAGAATGGCCACTAGAAGTGGAATTTGTTTCAACATTACCTGCCATCCTCAGTCCGCATGGAGTTAGCGGAGATAACCCCTAATGTGACCAATGCAGAGGAAGATACCATAAGATGGGGATACACGAGTCATGGGAGATTCACAGTGGTGTCAACCTATGAATTGATCGAAGGGCAAAACTCGGACAGTCATCAACGTCTCTGGCCCTTAATTTGGAAATAGGCGGGTGCCCAGTGGATCAGAGCCTTCCTTTGGCTCATGACCATGGAGAAACTCCTAACGAACAAACAAAGAGTGGTGAGACACATTGCGACCGATAGCAACTGCCACGTTTGTGAACATGAAGAATCCACTTTACATGTCATTCAAGACTGTCCAAGAGTGCTCGCTTTTTGGAGGAAATTTCCCGCAGAGGTAGTCGATACGGAATTCTTCCATCAAGATGTGGCGTGTTGGGTGTTGGGTGAAATCCAACCTTCTGAAATTCTTCCAGGAGCTGCTAGGGCACTGGACTACTATTTTTGGAATAACGTGCTAGATGTTTTGGACGTGGCAAAACAAAAGTCTTTTCGACGATGAGTTTGCTTGGCCAGAGGATGGTATGAAGGCAGTTTTGGAGTATATAGAGTGGATCGTAAGGGCAAGGGTAGTGGAAAGCTGTGTGTACCCGCACCAGGGCCTATTGATAGGCACTCAAGTGGGATGGACAAAACCACCAGTGAACTGGGTAAAACTCAACACGACACCGGGGCCTATTGGTAGACACTTAAGTGGGCTGGACAAAACCGCCAGTGAACTGAGTAAAACTCAACATGGATGGAGCTTTTAAACGAAGGACGTGCATCGCTACTGCTGGCGGACTAATTTGGGATTGTCAAGGACAATGGTGTGGCGGGCTTTTTCAGCATCTTGGTAGCAGCTTGCCATTAATAGCCGAGCTCTGAGGAGTCCATTCGGGCCTCATGCTGGCTTAGTCCCTTGGGTACTGTCGGGTCATATTAGAAGTGGACTCATTAGAAGTTATTAACATACTTTCCTCTCCCATAACCGAGCTTGATATTAATAATTTTTTATTGGCAGATACCCGTAAATTACTCATACGAGATTGGGAGGTGTAAATCACACATGTGCATCATGAAGGGAATCAGTGCACAGATAACCTAGCCGCCCTTGCAAGTATGGCAAGCACCGAACTTCATATTCTTCAGGAACCTTTGTTGCCCATCCTGGATTTCATCCACAGAGACGAGATTGGAGATGTGTATTGCAGATCTTTGTACTACGTAGGTTTTTTGTGTTATAGCTTTCCCTTATATATAAAAAAGCTAACTTGGCAGTGTTGGAGCACATCTCAGCACTTGGTCCCTGAGTGTGGTAGTTGAATCGAAGTGAGGTGAGTGTCATCCTCTACTTCCATCACCACGAATTCAATTTTTATTTCTTCAAGCTGATTGATGCGTGAACATCAAGTTTAAAAATCAAACGATTAGTTATCTTTTGTTCTTGAGTGTCTCCTTCCTGAGTTCAGCGAGAGTGGATTAGTCAGTGTCAAGCTGATGGGCAGCAAAAATTACTAGGCTAAACAATCATCTTTATTATCAGGTAAATTCCACTCAGATAAAATATGAAATACGCTCATAAATATAGGCCTACAAAATCAATTCTTGATAAACTAAATTGATACTATTTAACTTAAAAAAATGACTTTAACTAATAACTTTAACTAGGACTCTAACAATCATAATTCAAGTTTAACAATGACTCTAATTAATAACTCTAACTAGACTCTAACAATCATAATTCAATTTTAATATCTAACACCCTCTCTTAAACTTGTAATTCAACCTTTAATAACTCCAAGAATAGCTTTCAATTTGCAAAATTCTTCACATTTTAAAGCTTTGGTAAACGTATCGGCAACTTGATCTTTAGATGTCACATGCTTCAATTGAATCTCTTTGTCCCTAATGTATTCTCTTATAAAATGGTAGTTGGTGTCTATATGTTTACTTCTATCATGAAAAACTGGATTCTTTCCCAAAACAATAGCAGACTTATTATCAAGAAAAATATCCGTAGCTTTATCTTGTTCAAATTTAAGCTCTTTCAATAACTTCCTCAACCAAATAGCATAACAAACACAAGAAGCAGTTGCAACATACTCAGCTTCATAAATTGAAAGAGTAACAATTGGTTGTTTCTTTGAACTCCAAGCAAACACAGTACTTCCTATAAAGAATACAAAACCACTTGTACTTTTTTGATCGTCGATGTCTCCTCCCCAATCACTATCACTAAATGCGGATAATCTGAAATTATTTACATCAATATAAAATAAGCTATATTTTAGTGTTCCTTTAACATATTGAAGAATTCTTTTTGCTGCTTTCATGTGCGTCAAAGTTGGAGCTTCCATGTAACAACTAATGACACCAACTCCATACAAGATATTTGGTCTTGTACAAGTTAAAAATCGCAATCTTCTAACCAGTCTTCTGAATAAAGTTGGGTTTACCTTTTTTGCATTATCGAACTTAGAAAACTTGATCCTACATTTCATTGGAGTAGAAACTGAATTGATTCTATCCATTTTGAACTCCTTTAAAATTGCCTCAGCATAAGTTTTCTGTGAGAGAAAAATTCCATCTTCACTTTGCTTCATTTTAATTCCAAGATAAAAAGTCATAATCTCCAAATCAGTCATCTCAAATTCTTCAGTCATTTTCTTCTTACATTCTTCAAATGTCGTAGGCTTACTACCCGTAAAGATTAAATCATCAACATATAAACAAACATACATAATTTCTCCATTCTTGTTCTCCTTGACATATAATACATGTTCATACGAACATTTTGAGAAACCATCCTTCTGAAAATAATCATCAATACATGTATGCCAAACCCTTGGAGCTTGTTTAAGACCATATAAGGCTTTATTCAGCTTCAACACCTTATCTTCTTCTCCTTCAACGATGTAACCCAATGGTTGTTTCATATAAACCTCTTCCTCTAAAGTTCCATTCAAGAAGGTTGATTTTACATCCATCTGATAAATCTTCCATCTCTATTGAGCTGACAATGAAATAATTAATCGAACGGTTTCAAAGCGAGCCACAGGAGCAAAGACTTCATCATAATCAATTCCAACTTTTTACGTGAATCCTTTTGCAACAAGTCGAGCTTTGTACTTCTCTACTTCTCCTTTTGAGTTTTTCTTCACTTTATAAATCCATTTTACTGCTACAGATTGCTTCCCTTTTAGAAGATCTATCAATCGCCAAGTATCATTCTTTTTAATTTCTTTCATATCTTCATCCATAGCAAATCTCCATCTTTTATCCTTGACAACTTCTTCAAATGTCATTGGTTCCGTATCTGCTAACAATCAAAACAGAGTAGAATCATTGATTTCTTCTATTACTTCATATATTTCTTCTAACTCCGCATATGATGTGGCCTCTCAAAGGAGCTTTGTGGAACATAATCGTTTGGGTTGTTTGAGCTTCACGTGGAGGAGTTTACTGTGTAACATTAGTAACATTTTGATTATGGGACTTATCTGCATTAAAAAATTATCAAACAAAGGAAGAAATTCATAATTTTCATCCTGTGGTACATTCCAGTCCCATGTACCTTAAACTCAACATCTCTACTAATGATTGTTTTTTCATTACGAAGATCATAAAATTTGTACCCTTTTGAATTTTCAACATAGCCAACAAATATGAACTTTTGGCTGTTATCATCTAACTTGCTTCTTGTTTCATCAGGAACATGCACATAGCCAATACTTCCAAATACTCTTTAAGTGTGAAATACGTGGCCTCCTTCCACTCCATGCTTTTTGTGGAGTCATTTGCATTAGACTCTTTGTGGGACTACGATTATTCAAATACACCGCACATGCTACTGCTTCAGCCCAAAAGTCCTTTGGCATCCTCTTACTCTGCAGCATACTACGATCCATGTCAAGAATAGTTCTATTTTTACGCTCCATAAATCTATTTTGCTGAGGTGATCTAAGTACTGTTAAAGAATGTCGAACACCAAGATACTCACATAATTGATTAAATTTATTCGACGTGAATTCACCTCCTCTATTAGTCCGAATTGCTTTAATTGGATAACCACTTTCATTCTCAACTCGCGCTTTAAATTTCTTAAACACTTCAAATGCTTCAGATTTTTCCTTCAAAAAATAAGCCCAAGTCTTGCGAGTATAATCATCAATAAACAATAAAAAGTACCTGTTCTTTCCATATGAACTTGGTGTGATAGGACCTATATATTAGAGTACACCAATTCGAGTGGTTGTATAGCTCAAGATAGAGACTCCTGTGAAAAGCTCCTCCTAGCCTAATTACCATACATGCAACCTTCACAAATTTGATTAGGACGATTTATAAAAGGCAAGCCATGTATCATCATTTTCTTATACAATAGCTCAAATCCACCGAAATTCAAGTGGCTCAGCCTAAGATGCCAAAACCATGACGAATCATTCGTAGTAGCTTTTAAACATATGGGACTATCTTTATTAATCTTTAGTATAAACGTCTTATTCTTTGACATTGGAACTTTTGCAACCAATCTTCCTTTTCCATTTCGAATGACCAATCCACTCTTTCTCATCTGTATTTCATAGCCTTTCTCCAAAAGTTGTCCAATACTTAATATATTTTTTTTCAAAGCAGGAATATAATAAACATGAGATATAAACTAATGATCTCCATTCTTCAATTTAATGAAAATTTCTCCTTTAACTTTGATTGAAACTTTAGTTTTATCACCAAAAGAAATATTACCTTTAATAGATTCATCAAGGCTGCAAAATAAATCTTTATTACCAGTCATATGATTGCTGGCTCTTGAGTCGAGATAGCAAGAATCCTCACTCCTTTCTTTGTTACCATTGCACTAATAACAAGGTAGATGCTTCATCATCTTCTTCTTCAACCTCAACATAATTTGCGTTTTCTTCTTCATTTGAATTCCATCTACATTCTGCTGCATAATGACCAAGTCTTTCACAATAGTAACATTGTATATTAGATCTTTGATCATGACCTTGTTGAAACGATCCAACTCTACCACATCTTCTTGGATATTGCTGCTAAAAATATGACTCTTCGTTATCATTCGAATTGTTTCTGCCTCCTCTGTCTCTTCCATGATTTCCATGATTCCAGCCTCGACCACGATCTCTGCCTCCTCATCCTTTACCATGTCCTTGATGTTGATTGTCTTCTTTTCCATTTAAATTCAACTTCGCTTGTAACTCTTGAGCTTCCAATTCTACTCTTTTCTTCAGTCTCTCTTCATGGGCTTGTAACGAACCCAAAAGGTGATCTATAGACATCGAATCCAAATTCTTTGATTCTTCAATGGTAGTCACAATGTAATCAAAATTTAAAATTAGCGACTGAAGAATTTTGTCAATCACTCGAACGTCTTCCATATCTCTTTAATTGATTCATAATAGTCAAGACTCGGCTAAAATACTCTTTTATAGATTCAGTTGCCTTAATCTTGAGATTTTCATAGTCACATCTCAAAGTCTACAGGTGTACTTTAATTACTTTGTCTTTTCCTTTAAAACAATTATGTAAAATCTCCCACGCTTCTCTTGTCGTAGTTGCAGTAGACACCTTTTCGAACATATTTTCATCTAAGCACATATGAATAAGAGTGTGCTTGCTGATCCTTCTTTCTAACTTTCTATAATGCTTCTTTCTCCGCTATTGTTAACACTTCTTCACGTTTTGGATTATTGTAGCCAGGGACGGATCCAGAAGTTATTTTGAGTGGGGGTAAAATATTTGAAGTACTCTTATACTACTGAAAAAGAGGTCTTTTGAAAAATTTGTCTATAACTGAAACCAAAGTTAAGTAATTTGGGAAAAATTGAATACAAAATAAACAAAAAATTATCTCTTCACAAAAAATTAAATAATTAAAACTATTTGAAAAACATTTTACACATATGTAAATTTATGAAATATACAAACAAAAAGTAAAATTTTCATATATACTACGATTGAGCTTGACATAGAAAAAGATGTACTTTACTACTTGGAAACTTTAAACCAATCATCTATTTGCAATAATAATCCATCTTTGTAAATTTTACTTGCTCCGTTGTATTATTATATTCATGAGCAAACATTGGTTGATTTGTTGTACTAATTAATTTGATTCAAAGTAAAGGCCTATAAATGAAAATGGAATTAATAATATGAAGCCGGCTATCTCTCTTATGTAATTTAATTAATTGGAGAAATAATTTTGGGGTGGGAACTATACTTAGCTCAGAAAAAAATTATAGTAAATAAAAAGGAGAAAATAATAGAATCAATGATCAAAATTTTCATCGGAAACCATTTTGCTCCCCCGTTGAGGTTGTACTTTATGAGATCCCACTTGCGTGTTTTCAAGAGCATAAGGATTTGTAAATTATACAAGTAAAGACATGATTATTTAGTATAATAAATTTAGCAAGTTTATTCTAATTATGTACATCAAAGAAAATCCAAGTCACTCAATCAAGTCAGTTTAAACATCAGTATACTCTTCAGTTGCACTCTAAAACAATCTCCTCAGTACCTCTCATTTCCCTTTCTAGTCAAGATTCAAGACCCGATAGGTATAAAAACATTACGTTCAGGATTCCAAAAACAACATATTATATTACCGTTTAGTTATATAGGATATTTTTCATTAATCTCTTTGTAGTTAAAAAAGATCTTTGATTTCACCAACATCAAATAAACGTCTTTTTTTCAACGAATCACATGATTACAACTTACATTATACGTACTACACAACCTAAACGTCTCTTGTACTAACTCTATTACAACTTATAAGAACCCCTCTCTAAATTATACGTACTACACATTCTTTCAAAGAAAAGAAGTGAAAATTTACCTATCAGCAGTAGAACGGGATGGGGCCTGTGGAGGAACCCTTTCCACAATTGCGTTCAATGTAGATTATTGTTTTTCACTTTGAGTGTGGTAGTCCTTGTAGAGTTAGGGAAAGAAGAAGGCAAAAAGACAAAAAATAGTGTGATGAAGAAGTCAAAATGGTAGAAAATTTGATTAAAAAAAGTCAAGTACGTAGTTTTTATCTCTTTATTTGTAGTTTTTCATTTTAAAAAATCATGGGCCAAATATTAGTAATCTTGATAAAAATATATGGGCTCATATTTTATTTTTTATTTGATATCTTAATATATCTATAATAATAATAATTATTATTATCACCAATTAAATTAATGAGGGGCAAAATTTTAAATTTTCAATGAATTTTAATTAAAAATAGTAAATTTAAATTAAAAGTTTTTAGATTCGGTGGGACAAGTGCCTCCACTGTAGCTCCGTCCTTAATTGTAGCCTTTTTTAGAATATCTTACACATCTTGTGATCCAGCAATGCTTTTATTTTAATGCACCAGTTGTCATAATTCTCTTTTTATTTTAATGCACCAGTTGTCATAATTCTCCTTGTTAAGTTTCGAAAATTGAAATGGTAACATTCCATTCATCTTGGATTTATACTGTGAAACACCTAAAGATGAATATGTGACTGCTTCTAGTGTTTAGACGTCCGCGTACGGCCCAAGTCTCACAGTAGGAAGATGCCTTTCAACAGGATATGTCAACTATGGCAAGCTTGTTGTGCACAAAGACTGGCGTTGATAGCTGAGGCGTGTTGGAAGACCCTAACAAAATTATTTTTTATTTTGCGCTATTCTAATGATGGCACCTTTTGTCTTCTTAGGAGCTGTCTTCTTGGTTGGTCTCTTGCCTCTCTAGTTTGATAATGCCACATTACAATGATTGATATGTAAACGCATGCCTTACGTTGGTCACTTGGGCTCTTATACAAAATCACGTTGTCTTTGCACTTTGAACACATGTTACACACGTCTGGGTGGATTGCTTCTGCATGTGTGCAGGTGCCATATATTGGCTAACAATTATTTACATGTCCATCTTTGCTTGAGCCCGTGTTGCTAAAGGACCAGTCAAAAGAAGAAAGAAGAGTGAGGCTTTTGGCTCAGGTTCTGATACCACTTTGTTAGACAACAAATGTTTGTAGAAAAGGTTAAACAATCTTCTTTATTATCTGGTAAATTGCTCTCAAATAAAACATGAAATATGTCCATATAAATATCGTCTTACAAAACCAATTCTTCATAAACTAAACTACTATTATTTAACTTAAACAATGACTCTAACTAATAACTCTAACTAGGACTCTAACAATCATAATTCAAGTTTAATATCTAACAAGTTAGACAAGCCAATAAATCAAAACCCATTTGGTCTGTTTTTGAGTAAGAATCACATCATTACCTTACCTTCACTATGATAGGACTCCGGTGATTATTATTGATTAGATTTTTCTTTTATTTTAAATTGACTTTAGGTTTAATTAGTGAAATTGATATTTATTTTTTAGGAGGTGATAAATGTATTATTTGTTAAAAATTTCAAAATTGACACTAAATTCATTGCAAGAGTTTCAATTTAATTAATAGGTTAATTGGATTTGTTTAAAAATAATTTTTCGAATATTGAAAAAAATTAATTTTGTGGGTAGGAAAGAAGAAAAACATGCCACACACTCTCCATATTTCTTTTTGGTCTTTCTTTTATTTTTTCTTCTTGTTTATTTTATTTTTAGTAATAAAAGCAATGAGTGGCTAAATTCAAATATTCTAATTTAAGGAAATTCAAATTTTAGTTGTAATTATTATAAATCTAGATTTTTATTTTTTCTTATTTTATGTTAGGTTATTTTACGAGTAATCAACATTGGTTGATTTGATAAATTAATTTGATGTTTATTCTATAGATGATCCATAAATTTAGTGATACGTAATTATCATGAATTACTGATATAAGTAGCAAATAGGTTATTTCTAAATTTGCATATTTAACTTATGAGAAAACTAAATTGAATGATTTTGGTTATCTCAATTATTTAAATTAGGGTTTAGTTTTTTTTCATTAAGCTTGCTGCTATAATCTAATGGATATGGAATGAATGGTAAGTTTTGGTTTGAATGCTAGGCTTGGACCAATTAATTTAGGAAAAGATTGAGACTTATTATGGTTATCTTAATAGGAATTGTGAAAATTATTCTTTTTAGACAAATGATTAAAGTTATTTTGGATGAGATCCCTTAGAATTGGAGTTAAGTAAAAGTGATTTTTTTTATTTAGTTGATTTATTTTGATTCATTAAATTTTAGTTTATTCGCTAATTATTCATAAACTCTAATTTTGTTTTGTCAATTGAAATTAAGAAATTATTTTTTGAGTTCTGTTGTGATTCAACTTAGTTCCAGGATTACTATAAGAGTTCAACATTTTGAGAACTTCAACAACTTGTCCAAAATTTTGACACTATTGTTAGGGAACTATTTTAGTTTTTAGTTCATTATGTTATTTTCCAATTTACTACTATCATCTTGTCTTGTATAACTTGTTCTTCTCAGATAAATAAATTGAAATATAACCCTGTAATTGAGAAGAGACATCGTTTAAGAAAAGAGATTAAGCAAGGAAAAGGTCATCTACCTCCAGAAGTGAAAGTTGAGACAAACTTAGCAGTTGGTGGAGATTCTAATTGTTAAGAAGTTGAGTAAAAGATGACAAATTCTAACATTAGAACGTTAAGGGGCTTAGTGTTACCAAATTTGAATCAACATCCTTTATTCATAAGATTTCTTGATGTTGAGGTGAATTTCAAATTGAAATTCGGTTTAGTTCACTTCTTATCTTTAATAGTCTTTGCAAATGAAGATCCACATAAGCACTTGAAATAATTCCATGTTGTTTGTTATGGAATGAAGCTAGAAGTGATGGAAGAACAAATTAATCTCAAAGTCTTTTTATTCTCATTGAAAGATAAGGCGAAGCATTTGCCTCTTGCTTAGTGACAACATAGAATGCATTGAAAATATTATTCTTGGAGAAATTCTTTCCTGCATCATGACTTGACAACATAAGAAAGGAGATATGTGAGATAAGACAATTCACTAAAGAAATATTGTATAAATGTTGGGAGATGTTTAAGAAGTTCTCTACTAGCTGCCCATACCATCAGATTCTTAACCAAATTTTGATTCAGTAATTGTATAAAAGGCTACTACCAATGGATAGGAGTATGGTAGATCCAACTAGTGGAGGAGCCTTAATAAACAAAAAACTATAAGCGCATGAATGCGGTAAGTAATACTTATCTTGAGGAGTTTTTTTCGAGATTTAATTGCTCTAGTTTGTCAAATGCTATAGGTCAATTACAATTGGCGTAAGTATGCAGAATATGTTCATTTCCATGGGCATCCAATAGATATTTGCCTTACATTGCAATAAGACTCCCTTTAAAAAGCTAACATAATAAGAGGATTTCTTGGTCAACCTCAACGAATGTATGACCTTTATTCTAATCATTATAATCCAGGATAGAGGGATCATCTGAATTATAGCTTTGAAATCAAGGAGATCAATAAAGTATCAACTTCACAATTTCAATAGACAACCTTAAGCACTTATACATGTTCAATTTCAATCTTCAAATTCAAGTATGTCTTTAGATGAAATTGTTAAGGCACTTGCTACTAATAATCTTAAACCGTTATATGATCAACTCCTTTTTTGTTTTGCAATATTTGTTTTTTTCAAGTTTTTTCACATTAGATCTGTTAGCCCCAAATTTTTTTTTAAAAGTTAAGCATGATTTGATTAATTAAGTAAGTTAAGTTAGCATGAATTAGCATATGATATAAAATGAGTAAGTAGCATTAATTGATTAAGTTAGATAACATTAAGTAATAAGTTAGGTAAGAGTTAATGAAATTGAATGAGTTAGTTGGGCTTTAAATGAGGTAGGAAAGAAAAGAGAATAAGTGGGCTTAAAGGAGTATGGGCTTGAGTAGTAAGGAGGAGAATAAGAAAGGAGGAAGAATAAGTGAAGAAGTGGGCTTGAGTTATGGGCTTAAGTTAAATGAAAGGAGTATAAAAAGAAGAAATAAGTAGGATTGTAGAGGAAAGGGAGAAGAATAACGAAAATTGAGAGGGAAAGGAAGAAGTGTCGTGAAAGGGAGAAAGGGAGGAGAAAAAAGAAGAAGCATGGCTAGGGTTTTGTGATTTCTAAGAGATTTAGAGAGTTTTTGAAGAAAGTTCAAGAGGAAAAGGTGAAGAGGAAGGCTAGAGCTACATTTTGATACAAGAAACCACTTGTTTGGTTAAGGATTCAAGGTAAGTTATGAGT
>JANTPM010000245.1:43265826-43281084 GCA_025434745.1 Erythroxylum divaricatum | reverse complement strand
TTATTTTTATTTTTGATTTCGCACAAATAAATAATTACTTCATTGGTCTCTGTGGTTCGACCCTATTCACCACTTTAATCGTTTAAGTGTTCTAGAGTAGGAATTTATTTTTGCTGGTTTGACACGCCATCAAATTTTGGCGCCGTTGCCGGGGACCAGTGTTTAAGTTTTTGTTTATTTGTGTTGCTAATCGTTTTTTTTCTTTTTAGTTTTTGTTTGTGATTTAGTTGGTGTTTTGTATATATTTGTTCGTGATTAATTTCTTTTCTGCTATTTGGTGATCTTTTCATTTTTTATTTTTAAATTAATTGAAGATCCTTCTTTCATTTTGCATTGATATAATGCTCTAGAAGTCTTATAACTCTTCACCTTATTTTGTGCACCAAACAACTGTTTGAGATGTATAATCATAGTATGAGCATCTATTTTTTATGTTGCTTCTAAAGGTCAGGAGATAAGCTAGCCAATATCATATATTTAACTTGTTTAACATCCTCAATATGATGTTAATATGACTTCCAGTCTTCATTTGTTGCAGCCAAACTAGGCTATAATGTAATTGGAATGTCAAGAACACATAGTTTCTTTTCTTACCTGAGAAGAGTTCTTAAGCTTTGAAACTAGTCCATGAATTTAGGCCTAGTAAGCTTGTTAGTATCTATGATACTTGTTAGGGATAGATCAATACTTATTTTATCTAATAACCAAAAGAGTAAGTATTAGTTTATAGGCCAAAAGTGCATTTTAAACTCTAACGTCTACACCAAAATCTAAGTTGAACCTAATGTTTTGAGGGGCTCAAGTTGAATCCTAATATTTAGAAAATGTTCAAAGCAGACCCTATGTAGATGAAAAATATATTGGAGGTTACTTTTCATCAGTTAAATGCTGACGTAACTTTTAAAAAAAAATACATATTAATAGGACCCACTTTTTTTCTCTGATGTAGCATTCTTATTTTTAAACAAAAGTGAGTCCTATAGCTATGTATAAAACTCACCATTTTGTTCAATCCTCACTATTTTGTATTCTCAATTGGTTATATTCTATCTCTAATCTTCATCTAAAACTGAAGTAGAAGAACTTACATCACTTGCTCGAACCTAGGAAAAAAAGAGCTTGGAAACTTGTGGTGGGATTGAGGGATTAACAACAAATGTCTCTGTGTCTTTTAGTCAGGGGTGTCCTTTAGGGAAATATCTAACAAGCAGAACATTTATGGCATAACCAATATGCAGAGAAACCTCCAAGGTGTTTTTGGATGTTTGTGTGGGAAGCACTTTATGATCTCACACTGATAATTCTTATTATGTGTGTTATTGTCTCCATTGGAGTAGGAATTGCTACTGAAGGATGGCCAAAAGGTATGTACGTTGGGCTAGGAATATTACTTTCAATTTTTTTGGTAGTCATTGTTACTATAGTCAGTCAGTGACTATAAGCAATCACTTCAATTTAAGGCCTTGGATAAGGAGAAGAAGAATGTGATTTTTTAGGTGACTAGAGAAGGTAGCAGACTCAAGGTTTCAATATATGATTTTGTGGTTGGAGATTGTTAAGATATATTATATATATCTTTTATTTAGTTTTGGAATTTTAATTGAACATATAAAATCTTAATTGTAGTGGGATTTAAAAATTGTGGATTGATGAAATTAAAAGGATGAGATTGTTGCATGTTTGAATTTAAGTGGGACTCTGATTGTGTGAGAGATTTGTGTACATATGGTATCCACAGCAGAAGACTATCACAAATGTGAGTATGTTACACTTGAGATGACGTACGTGTTTGTGGCTTAGAGTTAACGTGAATTAATTATTCAGTGGGTCAAGTGCATGTGTGTATCTGCAGCAATCTAAGATGGTGTGGTAAATAGTTGAACATATATATTAGTGTTGCGTGTGGATCAAGAACTTTTGGGTGAATCTTGCCTGGGTATCTTGAAATCAAAGTGCAGTGGAAACGCAGCTGAGGTGGGGGTCTTGCAATCAATAGTGAGTCTTCATAGGTGGGTCCTTATATATAGTAGAAGTGGATCTCATGTGTGTAGAGTATTAATGAGTTTAAGGCTGCAGTAGGTGTATTTGTTTATATGGGTAGAAGTCTATCTCTATGTGAGTCTACGACATTGAGCAACAGCCGAATAAAAATTATATGCGTAAGGAGTTCTTGTAGCGAGAGCGTATCTTTGAACCTCCACAACGCATAGCAAAAACGGTGGCTATGGTTAGTGTGTTGATGGTGCAGTGAAGAGTAATTATGGTGCAGTGGGTGTGTGGCTTCGTGTTGGTGTTTATGTGAACTAGCCCTTTTCTTACGACAACTTCCATATCTATTTAAGTGGTACAGAACTCTTCAGGAAGTTGTTTTTTTCTATCTCAAGTGTATTTAGTTTTTGTTCTTTATTATTTTAATCACTTGAGTTATTTGTTCATTGTTCTTTCGTTAAAAGATTGATTAAAAAAAATCCTCTGTTGTGGTTAGTACGAGGCGATCATACTATTAGGTGTGAAATTCTTTCACGGGAAGTGAGGTTAAGAGATAGTGTCAAGAGTTGAGTGGTGTCAGCTCAGTAAAGCCTTAGGTAAATTCATTATACTTTGGTGAAAGTTATCAAGATGGGTAAGGGCCCCGCAGATATAGGCAAGATGTGCCAAACTACGTTACCAAATTTTCGGTTTTGATTTATTTTGTTCTATTAATTTTTCTGATTTTTTTGTTTGCTAGAAACGAATCGGAAAGTTTGCGAAACTACTACCCTCTTCATTTTTTCAATTGGTATTAGAGCGAGGTCACCAATCCAGAACTTGGTAGCAAGTTGGTGTAGATCCTAGTTTCGCGAACATAGCCATAAGAGTAGGAGCATCAATTATCAGACCACCACTGTTAAACAGCTTTAACTATTCTACATAGAAATCACGGATGAGAGTCTTTATCGCAGCTCAGGGCACAAAAGCTTGGCATTTGGTAGTACATGGTTGGATGCATTCGATGATCACTAATGATAAAGGAGAGGTAGCTCAGAAAGATCCATATGAATGGACAAGAGTCGAAGAAGAAAGTGCAATTGAAAATTCACAAGCAATGCATGCGATATTCAGTGTCATTGATGAGGGACGTTTCTCAATGATTTCAGCCTGTGAACCTGCTAAAGAAGCGTGAGATGCTTTGTAAACTATTCATGAAAGGTCAAAATCTATGATAGCATCAAAACTACAGATGTTAGCTATGAGGTTTGAGGAACTGAAGATGGATGAAAATGAGACTATTGGGGATTTTCATGAAAGATTTCGCGATATAATGAATCAAACATATCAACTCAGGAAAAAATATTCTAATATAAACCTAGTCAGGAAGACATTGAGATCATTACCTTTGAGATTTATTCCAAAAATTGCTGCAGAAGAGGAGGCTCATGACATCAATGACTTGTCATTGGAGAAGGTAATTGGAATTCTTACAAATTTTGAACTGAATTTGTTGAGGGACAATCGAGAGAAGAAGAAAGGATTAGCACTATAAGTTGAGATTAGTAAAGTCATGAATGACTTAGAAAATGAATCTGACGAGAATGAGGATATAGAGCTATTAACACAAGTATTCAATTGAAGAGAATGAAAAAGGACAGTCCCGATTTTAGGCAAAATGGCGGGAGCTCATCGAACAACAACTTCAATCAACAAGCCAAAACTCAAAAGGAAGAAAGAAAAATAAAGAGAATTCAATTTCAAGAGTATCAAGTCTTCGGACATATTCAAGCGAAGTGTGTTAATACCATAAAGAAGAGAAAAGGGAAATCTTATATGAGCACTTGGAGTGATAACGAATTCGGAAGTTAAGAAGAAGTTATGAATAATGTTACGTTAGTTACTTTGAACAGAAAAAGTCTAGTTATTTGTTTAATAGTAATCGAGAAGGAAGTAACTGAAGACGAAAAAGTGTGTAAATCAGAATTTTTAAGAAATACGTAGATGATTCAACTCAAAGCTTGATCTTAGATTATGACAGTGATGAAAGTGGTTCAAGTGAAAAAAAAGGAGAGCATTTACGAGGCTTACGAATTAATGTACGAAAAATGAGTGAAAATATATGGAAAGAATGAAAGATTGAAGAAAGAGAATCTTTCCATGAAGAACAACATCCAAGAGTTAGAAAAGAAATTGATGTTGACGTCAGATGAGCTTGGTGAAGCTAGAATGAGATTAGTAAATACCGAAAAGGGATTGGGAATGTTAAATGGAGCTACTAAAAAACTATAAAAGTTGTTGAAAATTGGTAAGGTTAAAGGGGATCTTCAAGGCATTGACTATAAGGGTGAGTGCTCTAAAGTGAATGAGGAGAAAAATGATATATTCAGATCTGTCCGAAAAGAAGAAACATCGAAAAAGAATTAAAGGTTTGTACCCACATGTCATTTTTGCGAAGTTATCAAGTACATAAGGCTAAGATGTTACAAGATGTTACAAATTATGTTTCAAAGGGGTCTAAATAAAAAACTAGACACTCTCTATTAAATTTCCAGCAGCAG
Organism: Erythroxylum divaricatum; assembly: GCA_025434745.1. Lineage (NCBI taxonomy): Eukaryota > Viridiplantae > Streptophyta > Magnoliopsida > Malpighiales > Erythroxylaceae > Erythroxylum > Erythroxylum divaricatum. The sequence goes on along the minus strand of JANTPM010000245.1, from coordinate 43,276,555 downwards.
CCCATGGTATCGAAGCACACTTAGATTAGAAAAAGTCAAGTACAAGTACAAGAAATTGTATAGATTCACAGTTAGTTACTGTTTGGAAAGCAACTGGTCAAACAGAAGAAAAGTCAGTTACTTCTGAAGAAAGTAACTAACTCAGATTGTGACTTGTATTTAGTCATGGAGTGATGAGACTGCACCATGAGTGAGCTTGATCATGGAAGAAGGACTTGTCCATGGACGTGCATTGATGGACTTATGTGTAGATAGGTTGTGGTGAAAACGCATCACCAGTGACATGGTAATTGTGGATGATGAGGCACACGATGACGTGGCAGATAAGATCACAGTGGATGAATATCATCTTCCAGAGATAAAGATCATGTGGAAGGATCATAAGAAGATAGAGAAGATCTTCGTGGATAAGGATAATCTTTCCTAGATAGGGTAATCTTTTAAATATGATGTAACTTAATCCTATTAGATAGGATAAGATTGTGATCTTAACTAGTAGAGTTCTATTAGGACTCTTAGTCATCTATAGGACTCTATAAATAGCTCATTAAAGTTGAGACCTATTGATTATTCGATCAGTAAGGCATTTATTGAGAGAAATCACTCAGAGGAGAGAGCTTTGAGAGTTGAGAGCTTTTGAGGGAGAGTTCTCATTGTAAGGACTTTGAGTTGGGAGTTCCTTGAGTGCTTCGAGTAGGAGGTACTCGTGTCTTTTGTTAACATTTTGTTGAGATTTAATAAAAGAGTAGCTTAGGCTATATTTAAAATCTCTTTTTGCTTTCTTTACTATGTTTTACACTTGTGTTCTTTATGTGTGAGAGAAATACTTTAAAACACTTGTATGTGCGTGGGGTGCTCGAGAGCTAATGGAATTGTTTGGCAACATTCATGTGAAAAGACTGAATCTTACTTAAGCGGATCTAAGTAGAATTGCCACATGAAAGTGGACACGAATTGAGGTAGAAGTTCGAGTTCAAAGAAAACCTTGGTGACAGCTGGTATCAGAGCCAATCTAAAGTAATGGCTAGTGGAAGTAATCTGACTAAAAGGGTTACTAGAATAGAGGTGATTCTTAAGTCTCAAGCCCTGACAGATGAGGGAGTAGTTCCTTTGTTAGAACGTATAGCAGCCTTGGAGAGGGAGCTTCAAACTATTATAAGAGCGCTCGAAGAACAGATGAAGGCTCTTAAGGAGATGAGCTATGATCTGTTGGTGCTCAAACGTGCAATGTCAAGGTACGAGACAGGTGCCCGAGTGGAAAGCACTATGGTGAAGGTACGAGAGCCAAAGTTTTTGATGGCAAACGGAGTGCCAAAGAGCTCGAAATATTTTTGTGGGATATGGAGTAGTACTTTACAGCGGCAAAGGTGGCAGACTTGGAGAAGATGTTGATCATAGCAATGTACCTAGTGAGTGATGTGAAGCTGTGGTGGAGAATGAGAACCTCCAACGACATCAATGCAATGTACCTAGTGAGTGATGTGAAGCTGTGGTGGAGAACGAGAACCTCCAACGACATCAATGCGGGTAGACCTTCCATCAACACTTGGGAGAAGATGAAGAAGGAGATAACGGATCGGTTCCTATCGAACAATACTTTATGGCTCTCGAGGGAAGCTTTGAAGGGTTTGAAGCAAGACGACTCAATGAGGGAGTGTGTGAGGAAGTTCACATCGGTGATGTTAGAGGTGCGAAACATGTCAGAGGAGGACAAGTTGTTCAACTTCATTAGCGGTTTGCAAGGTTGGGCATAAATGGAGCTTCGGAGGCAAAATGTGAAGGACCTCCCTAGCGTAATAGCAGCGACGGATGCCTTGATGGATCTTCAATTGCCACCACCAACCCGACCCAATGGAGAGGGAAAGAAAAATGATGGAATCCAGGATGGAAAGGAGAAAGGCAAAGAGAAGGTGGGAGAATCTTCTCAACATAAGAAGAAGCAATCGAAAGGACAGGTTGTATGCTTCATCTGTCAGGGGTCGCATTTTGCTCGAGAATGCTCGAAGAGGAAGAAGGGCGAGAAGCAGATGAACTCCTTAGTCGGGAAGGACAAAGGAGGGATCGATGAAGATGACTCGAGAGAAGGAGCCATCAACAACTTCGCTTATTTGAATGTCATAAGCCTCATGAAGGAGAGCCCATGCAAAAGCAAACTCGACGGAAAGAGGACATGGTGCGAGAAAAAGGTGCCATTGAAAGAGAAGACTTGCTCTAGTCTTCGACAGTTGGTGAAGGAGTCTTCAAGGGAACCGCTTGTGGAAGAGTGCCCACGGTTTATTTTGACGAGGACGTCAAATTCTTCTAATGGGGGTGGTTTGCTAGACTCTTAAGTCCAGATTGCGGGAACGTGCAAATGTTGGTGAGCCTTGGCCAATGCTTGGCACGTAGATTGGTATGAGGAAGGCGTGTTGACAAGAAAACAAGGTGAAATCTTACGAGTTAGTGAGCAAAACCTGAGGAACTTGCGAAGTAGGCGAAAGATGCGGGAAGTATCAGTGAAGATCTTGAGAGTAGTTGAGATTCGATATGCATGGGCACGCGTAGGCGTGCATTGACGGAAATCTGCGACAAGACGTGAGATTCAGATGCAAGGCCGCACGGAGTTGGCAAACTAAGTCATGCGAGACCTGAGGGTGCGTGAGAATGCGCAAAGGAGTGTGAGACCCCACGAGGATGTGCAAAGGCATGCGAGTGCAACGAGGCGCATAAACACTTAACTTCAGCAAGGCAGGCCGAAGATATGTAAAGTATGCGAGGTATTATACTAACTCAAATTGTGACTTGTACTTAATCATGGAGCGACGAGACTGCGCCAAGAGTGAGTTTGATCATGGAAGGACTTGTCCATAGATGTGCATTGATGGACTTATGTGCGGATAAGTTGTGGTGAAAATATATCAGCAGTGACGTGGCAATTGTGGATGATGTGGTACATGATGACGTGGCAAATAAAATCACAATGGATGAATATCATCTTTAAGAGATAAAGATCATGTGGAAGGATCATCTGAAGATAGAGGAGATCTTCGTGGATAAGGATAATCTTTTAAATGCGATGTAACTTAATCCTATTAAATAGGATAAGATTGTGATCTTAGCTAGTAGAGTTCTATTAGGATTGTTAGTCATCCAGAGGAGCCTATAAATAGCTCATTAGAGTTGAGACCTATTGAGTATTCGATCAGTGAGGTATTCATTGAGAGAAATCACTCAGATGAGAGAGCTTTTAGGGGAGAGTTTTCATTGTAAAGGCTTCGAGTAAGGAGTTCTTTGAGTGCTTCGAGTAGGAGGTATTCGTGTCTTTTGTTAATATTTTGTTGAGAGTTAATGAATTTGTTGCTTTCGTAACTATGTTTTACACTTATGTTCTTTATGTGTGTGAGAGAAACACTTTAAAACACTTATGTGCGTGTGAGGTGATCGAGGGCTAACAGAATTGTTCGGAGACATTCACGTAAGAAAGCTGAATTTTGCTTAAGTAAATCTAAATGAGATTGCCGTACAAAAGTGGGCGCGACTTGTGGTAAAAGTTTGAGTACAAAAATTTTTTTTGTGATACATCCCACAAAATTCTTAATTTTGTTCATTACCATGGAGCTAATAACTAAACAGTCACGTTCCAAAAAAAAAAAAAGATGTAATGAAGGTAAAATCGACGTCACGTACCTTATTTTAAATTGATTTTCTCTGCTTGATGACCCAGACCGGCTGGGTGTTCTCTTCAGACTTGAAACAAGGAAAATACCACGAAAAAAGAATTTCCAGAAGCTTAGAGTTGATCCAATTCCGTTCGAAGTTTGGCAAGTCACATGATCTTTTTGTAGTTTTTTTTAATCAAAGTTCCAAACTTTTGCACATTTTAACTATTACCCAACTCATTTCACATCCAAAGAAGCCAGAACATGCATAAAAATTAAAACTTCAACTCAGGCTGAACGGAGATTAGGGTTTTGGTGGGGTTTAGTTGAATTGGAAATTTCAAGATGGTGACCGGTGGAGAACTTTGCATTGAGCCTACGCCCAACGGAAGTTCATAAGAAGATTGTGACATCCAAGATAATCAAATTGATTACAGGATCAAGCCCATACACATTCACGTTAGAAACAGAACACTATTCTCTGGGCCAAACTAATAAGTGGGTCCATCGTCATTTTCATCATCCATGTTGTAATCATCTTCATCATCGTCAAAATCGACATTTTGATTATAATCATCATCACTGATCTCGTCTTCGGCCTCTAATTCTTCGTCTTGGACTTCCTCGTCTTCTTCTTCCTTTTCCCTTTCACCTTTCTCCTCTTTACCCTGAATCTTCTGCTCAAGCTTCTCAAAGAGATCCAATTTTTCTAGATCTGACCCTGTATTCCAACGCAGTTTCTTTCGGCTTAGCCTAGAACCTTCAACCAATTCTTTCGGGAAGTTTTTAGATCCAAGCTGAAGAATTTGTTCAAGAGAATCACGTTCAGATTGCACCTTTGGCTTCATCATATCACAAAACCTTTGGATGTCCATGCTCTCGCTGTTTGATGAGACATTCTTAGAAGTCTCTTTGAGATGATAAGGAGAAGCCTTGAAAAACCTTTGTAACAAGAAATTCCAAGTGACTAAGGTCTTTTCATCTTTTACATCTTTCGGATCGGGTAATTCAACTTCAGGGAACAGCACGAACGGTTCTTGCTTGGAAAACCCCCCAAACCCACTTCTCCCATGGTAACCTCGCCCGCGGCCTCTAAACGACATCAGCAGCTATGGATTGAAGTTGAGATTGGATAGAACATTAAAACCCTAGACAGGGTGAGACGATTGGTTGGAGCCAGAATGCTAATTCGATTGGGCCGGACTGGGCTGTGTATTTATACATTGTCAAAAATCTAAACCATATTTGAAGAAGAAAAAATCACAACTACCGTTACTGTTATACGGATAGTTTTCTAAATTTATCAACCGTTTAATATTAAAAAGTAGTAAGAGATATACTTCTAAATATTAAAAAGTCTCCACTACCAACCTCTCATTTGTGGAATTACTTCAAGTGTAGAACAGAAATAAGAAAGAGCTTAACATTTGAAAGCAATAAATAGCAGTGTCCTATTTCCTATTTATAGAAAAAGACACAAAAGTTTATTTATTTTTAAAAATTTTAAAAATTTTAATTAAAGTTAAACTCTTATTATAATTATTAATTAATTTTAATAAAAATTAAATATCGTATATTTGATCCTTAAAGTCTTTAAAACTTCACAATTAAATCCATCTTTATTTAAATTTAAATTTCTTTTTTTAATTACTCTTTATGTATGACTTATTAGATTCATAATATGTTATGAATGATTATGAATTATTCATAATTAGAATTAGATAAATTAAAAATATTTTTAATTTATTTTTAATTCTTCAATTAAATATTTTAAAATCATAATTCAAGATTGATATCTAACAACATGTCATGACCACCAAAATATTATGGATATTAAAGTAGTTTACTTAACATATCTATGCATAGTTATGATGTATAATTTAATCATTTCATCATCTAATTTTACTATTTCATCAATATTTTGTCTTGATGAAATTACAACTAGGAACAATTTAAGAATAATACATAAATATAAATTGAATCTTATAATTATAATGTCATCATAATTATATAGTAACTATTCCAGAGATTTTATTTTTAGTATTAAAACATTAAATATAATTAACAAAATACATAAAAAAAATAAAGAATACCTTTTTAATTAAAATAATAATGTTATATATAAAATTGCAACTAACCATTTGGCTGCAAGTATATAAACTATTAATTTCTCACCTACACTAAAGTCAATCGTCTATATATCTACAATCATATCCATTCATATGCCTATCATATCTTTTTGAGATAATGGTTTAGTGAGAGTATTTGTAAGGTTCTCATCAATGGGAACTCTCTTTAATGTTCTATCTTTTCACTCCATTATCTTCCTGATCAAATGAAACTTCTTGAATACATATTTGGATTATTTGATGAGACATTGATTCCTTTGCCTATACAATGGCATTATTATTATCGCATTACAATATTATTGGCTCAATAATGCTAGGACCCACTCCAAATTTAGTGGCGAACTTGTTGACCTAGATTACTTCTTTTGTCGGCTCTGATATTGAAATGTACTCTATTTCAATCGTAGAATCTGCAGTGGTTGGTTATGGGAACTTTTCTAACTTACTGCACTACCATTTAGAGTAAAAAAATATACCCTAATTGTGATTTACTATCACCTGGATCAAACTAAAAAGTAGCATTTGAAATATCCTTAAATTCTTAATTCAAATCCTCTATAGATAATGAAAAAAACACCTTTAGTCCTTTTTAAGTACTTTAAGATGTTTTTTTAATAGTCATCCATTGATTATCACCAGGATTTTCTTGAAACAACTCGTTACACTCAAAGGATAAGAGAAATCTAGTCTAGTGTATAGTTTTACATATATTATTCATCTGATTGTTGAAACATATGGAATATAATCCATTTGGTCTCTATTTTTTTTAATTTTTAGGGCATATATTCTGCGAGAGAGAAATCTAGTGCAACATGGGTAAGAATCCCCTATTGAGATTTTCCATGCTAAACCTCTTTAGAGTTTTGTCTATATACATGAATTATGATAAGCCAAGCAATCTCTTTGATCTATTTGTGTAGATCTTTATTCCCAAAATGTAGGTTGCTTCTCGTATATCCTTTATAGAGAAATTCCTGGACAACCAAATCTTTAAAGATTTGAGCATTGATATGTTATTTTCAATTAGAAATATATCATCCACATATAGTACTAGGAAGACAACTAGAATCCTACTAAACTTCTTATAGACACATGGTTTATCCACATCTTTTATAAAATCAAACTCTTTGATTATCTCTTCAAAACTAATGTTCCAACTCTAAGATGCTTGTTTAAGTCTATAAATCTACTTTCATAACTTGCATATTAAATTAAGAAATCTCTTGTATTCAAAACCTTTAGGTTATGTTACATACACATCCTAAGAAAATTCTCATTGGAAAATGTTGTTTTGACATCTATTTGTCATATTTCATAATCATAATATGTGGCTATAGTTAATAAAATCCTTATGGATTTAAGAATAACTACTGATGAAAATGTTTTATCAAAATCAACTCCTTGTTTTTGTTTGTAAGCTTTAGCTACTAACCTTGTTTTGTACATATATATAATACCATACATGTTTGTTTTTCTCTTAAAAACCCATTTGCATCTTATGGTTATAATATCATCACGAGCATCCACCACAATTCCATACTTTGTTAGTATAAATGGATTATATTTCAGATCTCATAGCTTTGCGTTATTTTAAAGAATTAATGCCAAACATTATTTTTTTAAGTAGTAGGCTCATTATATATGAGCAATATATTATCTTTCCCTTTTTAATATGTATATCTAATCTAATGCAAGGAAGACTATTATACTAATATGTCACGGGTTATATGTCTCATGAACCATTAACTGTACATCATATGTATTAACATGAGGTTCACGTTTTTATCTTAATATGAAACTGTTATTCTTAAATGTCTCAAAGTTCTACCTCACTCCCACTCATTTCTTTGAGAATAAATTATCTTTCTAGAAATATTGCATGTCTTGATATAAACATCTTTTGCTTAACAGGATGGTAAAATTGATATCAGATACTCTTTTCTAGATGCTCCATAAATTTTCTTTTATCTAATTTATATTGAAGCTTATAATGTTGCATGCTTCACATAAGCATAACATCTATAAATCTTTAGCTGTGATAACTTTGATCTACTACTAGTCCATATCTCATATGATGTCTTGTCAAATGATTTGGATGGAACTTTATCACGAACAATCAGTAATTTTAAGGGCATATCCTTAAAGGAGATAGGAAGGACCGTATGATTGATCATATAACTAACCACATCTAATAGAGTATTCTCTTGGACACTCCATTATGTTATAGAGTTCTAAGAGGAGTCTAATATGAGAGAATCTGATTCTTAAGTATCTAAGAAATTTATGGTCTAAGTATTCAACACCTCAATCAGATCCAAGTTTTTAATATTTTTACTAATTTGTTTTTCAACCTCAAGACTAAATTCTTTAAACTTTTTAAATAATTAAGAATTTTGTTTCATTAGATACATATAATCATATCTAGAATGAGTACATGTGAACATAATAAAATATGAGTATCCAACTATAGTGTAAATAGATAGAGTAACATACATCGCTCTCGTAACTCACTAGCACACTCTCAATTTTCACTGAAGGGTAGCTTAGCCATCTTTCTCAACAAATAAGATTCACAAGTTTTATATGATTTATAATCAAAAGGATTCAAATATCTTTTTTTTTTCTAAATGTAACTTTGTGATTTTATTTTCGTTGATATGACCTAACCTACAATGGCATAAATAGGATGGATTTTAATGAATTAACTTTCTTTTCTTGCTATTTATATTAAGGATTGACCTTTTAAGATCTCATTTATATAAACTATTTATACGTAATCTAGATCCATAACAAACATTATATTTATAAAAATGAAAGTTAATTGTAAAAAAAATCTTAAACTTTACTTAATTTATAATACTAGGCCAAACTTTAAAAAATGGTGCTAAAGTACTTCTACTTTAATTTGTGTCAAAAATAGCTCAATGTTAAGTTCTCAATTAAATTGGATGATATACTGAGCTATGCCAGATTTACATATTTGCCACATAGATGTCACATATGAAATTTATTATTTAAAAAATTACAAACACGTCAACTTATGAATACCTTAAAATTAAATTAGCCCTAAAATTATTCACAAGTATTCCTTCATCTTTTTTATTTCTTCACCAGTTTCCCTGTGTAGCTTTGGTGGCTATTGGAATTGAGGTCCTTGACAATGTTAGACATTGCTTCTTTAAAAGTAATAGGCTCATCATTTAAAAGTAATAGTTAGAAAGTTCGATACTCTAAAGAGAGGAATAGGCATAACTTTTATGATATCATGCAAACCCCTGTAAACCTTCAAAAAGCATTGATCAAGCCTTCATTTATAGTAAGTGTCATACCTATAACCATGGTAGTTCATCTCACTATCTTAGGAGAATATTCAACACCTTTAATATCCAAAAGAAGATTCCTCATAATACATACACACATAGAACACCAAGGAATGCATTCATGCATAATCATCACTCATATAACATTGTATTTCATTTTTGTGGTAAGTATGGACATGTTGAAAGATTTTGTTTCCTTAAATAGATAATATTCAGTAAACCTTTGAAAGTGTGGGTTGAAAAGAAGAAGGAGAAAACCAATCAAAGACCCAAGTTCATTTGGGTACCTGAAACAAAGTGATGACTTTGTTTGTAGAAGAAAAAAATAAAAGGTATATGAATGGTGAATCTCCAGACATGTTTTTTCTTTATTATTCTTGAAAAGCATATAACAAGTTTAATAGGAACTTCTTTTGAAGAGCTTGTACATATTGTTTTTAATCTCACCACCTTGTATCAAAGAAAGTCTTGAAGATGTTGTATGATATGGAGAAATTAGCCCTTAAAGAATAACCACTAAGATTCTTTAAAAGAGCTAATTGTTGAACTACGTAAGGGAGATGAGAAGGATGGCATCCTTATAATGGATTAGAAATTCAAGAAGAATCATTCGATTCAGATCATAGATAATGTTTAACAAGAGTTACTTATTAATTCATGCATTAGATATTTGTCACATCTTGTTTTTATTTGTAAAATTAAGTATAAATTCTTAATGATGAATGTTGGGTTTGCACTATGAACAAAAGATTAAACTTATTTTTTAAGAATATAATATGAACATTACTATCTAAACTTAAAAGTTATATGTAAATAGGAATATTGAGTTAAAATTTGTTGATATACTAGATCGATAAGGAAATTATTTCACTAAATCAATGTACAAGGATATTAGGAGGGAAGGCAAGATTCTATGTGATTAAAGTCTCTTTTAATGCTTATTATGATTCTTAATTGATATTTCTATAAATTATTAAGTGTTTTAATGTTTTAATTTAAGGTTTGGGTTTGATTTGCTAGTCTTTAAGTCATATTGGTTGACCAATATTATAGTGTGGTCAACCAATGTTATTAAAAAAATATCTTTTTTATCTTTCCAATGAGTTTGAAGGTTGTTTGGCTATTAGTGTGGTCGACCACACATAAACACAGGTCTGACCAATTGAGGCATGTGGTCAATAATTCTTAACGTTTTAATCTCTTATCTTACATATATATATTTCATCTCGGTTGTTTATATCTTCCAAAAAGAAATAGACAACTCGCTCTTTTCTTTAGAAAACAACATCCCTCTTTTGATAAGAATCAAGTTAGGTTGTATCCAATTGAAACTTTAGTATCCTTGGGTTTCAAATATGAGGATTTTAAAATGTTTTCAAAATTCAGGTTATTTTTTTTAAATTGATGCTTCTATAGTAAAAAGGGTGTTATGGTTGTTACCATTTCAATTATATCGATACATCTATAATTTTGTTCAAAATTGACATTTTATGTAACATCCGTTACCGAAGTGACGGGTATATCTGTAAATTGGATCGGGTCAGGTTAAAGTACAGGCAAATGTAAATTTTACATGCATTATAGTTTCTATAGTCATCGGTAAATGATTATTGATGGCATAAATATATGTATATACGTACAT
>JANTPM010000245.1:43248107-43265726 GCA_025434745.1 Erythroxylum divaricatum | reverse complement strand
GTATATGAGCTCAGGCGCACGGTCACAACAACGAAAGAAAATGAAAGAGTCACATGCACATTGCATATATGAATGTTTATATGTGAACTGTGTGAAAGGTATACCGCCTTATAAATGTGAAATTGAATGCATGTGATTTCCTATTGTGATAGATGTAGATATACAATATTGTGTGTTTGTTGGATATGCATGAGTTGGGTGGACCATCGATGATGGTTTCTCATTGAGTTCGCAAACTCACCCAACATTGCAATTGTTTTTCAGGAAATGAAGAGTACCCCGTTAGACCAGCGGGAGTATGATCGTTGCTAGCAAGGCAGAGTATCGGGTCGGGATCAGTGTCGTCATATCTGCATTAGTATAGTGTTCTGTTTAGTGGGCCCTAATTGATTGAGTGTAAATGTATTGTATAGTGTGACTGTAAACGTTCAGAAATGGCATTGAGCCCAGTTGGGTCATGCATTTCTCAATATGAACTGATTGAGCACTATTGAGTGCCAGTTAATGACTGAAATTGTTTTAAATGTAAAAGATGTTTTTGTAATAAATTGGGCCTAAAGTGTTTATCGATTTCTGCTTGTTTAACCGTTTTGAAAAAGAAAAATGTTACAATGAGTTTTAAAAAGGTAATGACTGCTCTAGCATGCCACCCTCGCGGGTCACGGGCTCGAATATCACTGTAGATGTCGGGTCCGGGTCTCGCTAGAGTTGGGGTGTTACATTTTAGGTACTTTGTCATATCATTCTTTTGTTTGTAAATTTGGAAAATTTAAAATTATTTACTATTTTATGATATTGATAATTGAATACTACAATTATGTTTAATTTTTTATAACTTTGACCCTTACTTTTGCTAAAACTTACCCTTTTTGCTTTAATTAAATTTTCAACTTAGGCACAGTACTAAAATTGAGGATTTTTCAAAATTGGACATAAGTAGGAATTTTCTTTTTATCAAATTTGACCTTATAATTGGATGATATCTTGACACATTGGTCGATCATTGTGTGTATGTGGTCAACCAATAAAAATCTAAGGATACATTGATTGACCATTATATTCTAATGGTTGACCAATATCTCAACGACTAGTAAATATGTGCATTCAATGCACACTGGTCGACTAATATGTTATACTGATCAACTAATGTTCTGTAACTAGCTATTATAACAGGTAGTTTTTAGCTTCAGGGCTCGAAGGGGTGCTAAAACCCTATAATTACTTTTTTAATTGGTTCTTGTATAATGCAGTATTTGGGTATCTTTTACATATATTTCTAAATATTTTTCAATTATTTGAGCATTATTGTCTCATATTTGTGTCAATAAACGTCTTTACAGTCATCAAATGATAAAGTGAAATATTTTAAATTGTAAGATTTGGTTAAGGCATTATATTATTATACTCGGAGGTGTTACATATGACATTGAGATTCCTTTTGATCATGAAAGAAGATTATAAAAAAAATTTCTCTTTATTAAGCAAAGATTGTATAAAAGTTATTTTTCACCTTTAAAAAAATTATAGTAGAATTTCAAAAAGAATCTTTTGAGTGGATGTAAGGATTATTTACCCAACCACCATAAGTTGGTTTATTTTCTCTCTTCTCTAGCCTTTTTAAAATATTATTAAATTATTTGACTGATCTATATTAATCAGTTCCTTAATGCTTATATTGACAATTGTTAAATTGAGTTCATTGGTTAGAAAATTTTGTTAAATATTGTAAGCACATAATTCATCTTCCCTTCTTATTGTCATTAGAGACTATCAATATTATATCGTATCATGGTATTTATTTATATTCAAAAAGTATCCTTAACAATGATGCCATAAGGTATTTGATACAAGTTGCTAAGATTATTGGGAGAAAACTTAATCATTAATTGTTCACTAAAAAACATTTATAATTTGTTTATATATAAACATGGTTTTTATTTATATATCTTAGTTTCTAATTTTTAGTCTTAAAATATCTAAATTATAATGCACATTAATTGTAGGAAAAAAAGTCACGTAATTAAATTGATGCAAATTATTATGACATGAAGCTGTTTAACTAAAAACGTCAAGCTAATAACGAAAATCTTTTTTTTTAACTCAGAAAAGGAGGGGTACAAGTCTTACAATACTAGTCGGGGAAATGAAACTCCCGATATATCCTCTAGTAGGATGGAAAAACAACCCACAGGCGGGTTTTGAAACAGATGGATGCCAAGTTCGAGTGAACTGGCATAGTTGGCTAGCCAATCCGCAGCCCTATTAGTTTGACGGTAAACATGTCTTGCTTTCACGAGCCAATCTCTAGTGATTAATTGGTTGATCCCTAGTATCAGGAAATTAAATGGAGCTTGATGTGTCTCTGAGGAGGATAATATAGTGATTTTAGTCGTCGAGTCTACTTCAAATTCTACTTGTCGAAACCCGAGATCCCATGCTAGTTGTAACCCTGTAAAGACTCCCCATATTTCTGCATCAATGACTGCACAGTGACCTATATTATGAGCAAACCCTCAAAGCCATGTTCCCGTATTGTCTCTAATTAGGCCGCCTGCAGAAGCCCACGAGGATGACGCTTTAAAAGAACCGTTCGTATTAAGTCGAACCCAGTCAATTAGAGGACGTCGCCAACCCACAAGAGTCTCTACTCGTGTTCTTGCTGGGAACAATGCTCTACCTATTACTTCCTTGGCCTGTTCAATCGATCGTACATAATCAAGCACAATCTGATGAGGGTGTGTAGGCCAGGAAAATTGTGCACCAAACACTGTTTTGTTTCGCTAATACCATAAAAACCAACAAGTTGTACCAAATACAATAGACCATGTAAACTCGTGTACCAGTAAATTTTGTTGCAAATTATCGGATATCCATGTGGTGTAGTTTGCGTTGAAGAACTCATCCTTAGTGGCAACTTTGACTATCAAAAAAGAAGTCTCAATTGTCAAAAGTAAATTTTCATTTTTTCGCACTCACCTCTCTGTTTTTTTTTTTTTGGAGAAATCCAACAGATTTAAGGAGGCCAGAAGAGGAAGAATTGTCAACTTTTTTGGCTTGCCGACTGTCCTCATGTTTAGTATTTCAAGCCTATGATTATGGGACCATTGCAGAACCTTAATGACTTGTTTTTCTTGGCTTTTATGATACGTCAATATCTTTGGAATTGGATACCTTTCCATAAGTAAACATAGTTTTCGTTACTGTTTCTGTATTTTTCATTCGTTTTTCTTTCTCAAGTTATTGCACAAGTTCTCAGTTCTCTTCGTAACTGTGTTTTAAGTTTCTAAACATATGCCCCAAAAGATACATACACCTTCATTGAGCCCATCAAATACTTGTTTTAGGTTTGAAGTATTGGTTATGTTTATGGCGATCATTTGAGACTTTGTTTTTGAAGTATGATTATCAAAATCAATTCATCATTCAATATTTTTACTAATAAAATATCAATTTATGCAATTTTGTTGTTAATAACTTTGCTGTTTAGTAATAAGAAAAATTACGTACGACAAATGGTGAATATACTCAGTATTTCTTGAATTATTTTATATTAGAAATAAATAAGTTATTGAATTATTCAAAATGTTATGTGTTACTCCTATCAAGTAACTTAACGGTTCTGTTTAAGTCAGGGGCAAATAAATTTCTCAGTTCAACATAATTAAGAAGTTGAGCACTTTTGTCTATAACCTGATCTATTTATTTTGTTCCTATCTTGTTTCATGAACAATATTAGGTCGTTTTATAGTAGTTTTAACTATAAAATTTAACAAAAAAAGGTTTAATCTAAAAAAAATTAATATTCTTAATTATTTTGTGCAATGACCTTGTTAATGACAGCAAAATTTGTATTTATTATTTTTATATGCATCCCATAAATTTATATCAATATGTAATAATATATTAATAACGTCTTGTAAATAAAACATTCAATTAATTTATGAATTTAAGTTATAAATTAACTTAAGCCTCCTTCTTTTAAAATCAGTTGAAGCCAAGCGACCACATATTATGCGTGGTTGTATATATTACAAGAAGCATCCTTGTTTTTATAATCTAAAAGCCGCGTCATGTTCAAAGCCCTATTGGGATGATCAAATTTTATTGGGTACTCCACGCAACAATGCTATCTCCTACTTGAAGTTGCAAACTCTACAAGTAACATTGCCTTCAATGTCACGAATATTATACAGTCGTTTTCTTGTTTTTAAGGGATAACAAACTAACAACAGTTAATCCCATTTCTCGATGTAAGCAACAATAAAGGCTGTTACTCATACTTCAATCTATCCTTAATATTTAATTAAAGATGTCTGAGTTTGTAATATCTTCATTGAAAACGAAACCCTTCTAACATTTTCACAACAAAAGATCTCTTGTTTTTGTCACAGAAGATACTGTAACAATGAGCATTTAGTCAGCAGCTTTTCACTCTTGATGGACAGCACAAAAAAAGGATGGTTGCTTGATTCCCACTATCGGTAACATTACAAGCCCTTATCGATTCTAATGCAAAGTTAGGTCACATTCCAAACTTTTAGTTATATCATCTAAAAGTTCAAATGACCTTATATATGAAGTAGAAACATCTCGTGTTCCTGAATTTGACATATGTGGCAAATCTTGACCTCTATTCATCTGTAATAGCGTGCTACTTTGTAGTGGAGTAGTTGCATTGACATTCCGATGACATAGATATGCCCTTTAAGGTAATGAATGTCAATTAAAGGATGGAACGTTATGAGTTTTCTTATCGTAGCAGGTATGAAATAATAAAGATATTGGTGGAGTTCAAGTAGAGTCTGTCAAAGTGTGGTAGGTCCAAAAATTGAAATAAAGGGTTTGAGTCGAACAAGGCCGAATTGAAAGATCAGAAGTAACTGAATTTACGCTAAAACGACTACTACTACTACTTCGACATTATTATAATCACCATACCCATCCCAAAGTACTCCAGTGGATTATTATCATGTAACCTACTGGCATTAGAATGTATCTACACTTGGGAAACACAATTTGATCACTAATATAAACTCAAAAGGGAAAGTAGTGATGTTTACCTAAATCTTATTGTCAGTCGTTGCTTGTCAAGAGTAGGAATGGGGCATAATTGATTACTTGTAAACGCAAACTCTTAGATATCTGTGTATATTTCTTTAAGGGCTCCTAGTAGATTCGTTATGTAACTTCATATATAGTATTAAAATATCCACCTTATGTTTGGTATTAAGACATTTTTGTTTCATCGTGTTTAACTAAACAGTAAAAAAAAAACACTTTCATATTCATTTGACATTCATAATTAACTCCAAACTACTGAAAGGATGTCATATCATTTCTAACGAGCATATAGCAAAAGAAATTCACTTGTTTTGTTCATATAACCTTCAGAAATTGAGGTTATTTAGGAAGTCGTTCTTCCCACGGTTGTATTTTAGGACGTGCCTATCCACCATTGCACCATATAAAGAAATTCACACTAATTCCCCATTTTGAGCACCAAAATGTAAAGTGTCCACTTGCTAGACATCAAGTTCCAAGGTGAGAAGCAATTTCGTACATGTGAATATAATAGCATGTGTGTGTCTGCAGGGAGCCAAGGTCCAACATTTACGCTGTCAGGGTGGTGAGTTTCAGGTGACTAACTATCAACCCTTTTATCCTCTTGACCTATGTGGCCGTTGCAGACAGTTAAAATTACTGTAAGGTTCCAAATTTGGCTACTAGTTAAAAGAGTCATGAATTGCATGAAATGAAGAAATTAACATCGAACTTGGAGCTTTGTACATACTATATGCCTTCCCACTATCAAAAGGGTCCACCGTCCATATCCAATTAATAGATTCTATGTGACCGACAAGGGATGTATATGTTTGAAACATTTTGTTAAGGCCAACAAAAGGGCTCCATTCATAAATTACTCCAACCAAGGTCTATAGATAAGTTTACAGAAAATTTTAAGAACTTACACATTATTAATTTGGACCAATATCCTTAAAGGGCATTTCATTCTCGCTATTGTTGCCTAAAAATAGTAATCACCACCAAAATTTGAAGATTCAACTGATGATGACTAACGATTCGCCAACATTAACTAGTCCACCACATTACTTGCATGAACCGTCCATGTCTCTTACTTTCTGATGTGGTTGTCCCTATCCTCATGCAAGCCATCGCAGTATGGTAAAGCTTCAAAAGTCCATTTTCTACTGTTCCAAGCTCATGTTGAAATCAGAAAGTTACTTATATCCAATCTTTTAGGCCTAACCTAATTAAGTTCATACATAAGTAGGACAACCAAAGAAGGAACTCTAAGCCTTCCATATTCTGCTCACTCAAAGTTATGCATACAGTACAGATAACACAAATTGGCTGAAATTAGATCAAAAGTTGCTAGCCAAGTGGAAGGCCACAGCACATTGCAAAATTTAACAAATTGACTCTAGATAATTACATAATAAAACCAAAGTAGATGTACTAAAAATCATGACCTTGACTTCAATTTTATTGTTATATAGGACTTTAGGATCAGTTGTCCATTTTTGGAGACCAAACCAGTCTCTCTTTTACCGAGAAGTCCACTTTCCGAAGAAACTGCCTTGATGGTTCCCCATATCATGAACCAAAGGAGGCGGCAACTGAAAAGATTGCTAAAATCTCACATGCCCTTTAAATGATACCATACCATTTTAGTCAACAATCCCAAACTTTACCTCAGTCTCTTAACCATTATAAATACAACCCTACCATGCCACTTGTTGCACAAAAAACTACTTCAAGAACAAGGAACAAACAGAACATAACCCATAGCTTATTGCTTTTCCATTTCCAACATGGGCAAAGGAAACAGCTACACTGCTAAAATCTTCTCCTTTCTCCTTCTTGGTTCTCTGATCTTGTTGACAACAATGTTGCTTCATGGAGTCGAAGCACGACAGCTGAGTGGTTCAAGGTTGGTTGGAGATGCTAGTAGATTTAAGCTTGGAGGTCGACTTCATGATTTGCGTGTTGAAGGCGAAGTGCTGCATTCAGGGCCAAGTCCGGGGGTTGGACATAGGTACAAAACTCTTCACGGTACAGGGGAAGTCAAGAACTCTGGTCCTAGTCCAGCCGAGGGCCATAAGGATGTTACTGGCGAAAACCACTAGGACGAGCTATGGTGTGTGCCAAAGGGGAAGAAACTATTCTTTATTATGTTTAGCACTTACTATACTCCATATAGCTAAAACTATCATTGTTATATAGTTCATCCATGTTCAGGTTTAATTTGGTTCCTGATCTGCTGTTCTGAAATATAGTATGTGAATTTGTATGATCATAAATTATAAAAATAAAATTAGACCACACATTTTCTGTTATCTTCTTTTGACATTTCTCGAAATCACATCTATTGACATTTTTTATTTTAATTTCCATCTTGAACAACAGATGCTATTTTCTTGTCCTTTTTATTCTTATCATATTAAGAAATAATGTCATAAGAATATAAATTGTATTAAAAATATATATCCAGAATTCATAAATAATGAAATCGATTGGTTGAAATGTAAAGTATATCTCCATTGCTGAAATTCGAGTTCGTTTTATATTGTATTAGTAGACTTTGGTGAAATTGTTGCATCAACAATTTCTTTTCTCTCCCTTGTCATAGCCCAAAATTTTTATTTGTAATTGAAGTCATTATTGTGTCAATTATGCTTTGATACCATTCATTGAAAAATAATATGTAGTAAAAATCAATGTTTTAAAAACCGGACCAGATCAAAATTACATACACCCAATTGTGACCTGAAAAACTAATGTTTGGCCTAGGAAAGAGATTTTGTGAAAATAACTTATGTTTGCTCAATAGTGCCACAGGAATTTCAACATTATTTTGTCATTAGCTACTAGTTTTCTATTGAAATGATTATGTCTATCGATATGCTCAGTTCTTCTATAAAAAATCAGGATTCTTTGCCATCACAATTATGGATCAATCATCATATAATATCTCAGTGGATTCATTCTGCTAAAGACTAAAATATACAAGAACTTTTTATGAGTCATAAAGCTTTTTGTACTGCAAAAGCTACTATTGCATTCTGAACTTTGGATGATGATAGAGTTATTGTTTCTTACTTTTTTAAAATCCACTGCTTTAGAACCAAAGTTAAAACTATTACCGAGAGTACTTTTTCATCATTCAAATAACATGCTGTTAGTGAAACCAATTAATATAAAATTCAGTACTTTGTAATACTAAATACCAAATCCATGCAACATAACAAAGAATTTTTTTGCTACTCTAAAGTGTTGTTTTGTAAGATTAATGAATAAATCTAGAAACAACACTAACAAAGAAAGCAATGCCAGGTCTAGTGTGTGTTAGATAGTTTAAACCAAAAATCTAAACTTCTAAATACTATTGGATTAACGTTCTCGATCCCATCTTCCTGTTTTAGGTTTTTATCGATGTTTATTGGTGTGGCTGCCACTTCATAATTTTCCATATTAAACCTCTTCAAAAGGTTTAACATAACAAAGAATCCTTTTTGTTGCTCCAAAATGTTGTTTTGTAAGACTATGCATAAATTTAGAAACAACACTAACAAACAAAGCAATGTCAGGTCTAGTGTGTGTCAGATAGTTTAAACCAAAATCTAAACTTTTAAATACTATTGATTTAACTTTCTTGATCACATCTTCATGTTGTAGGTTCTTATAAATTTTCATTGGTGTGATTTCCACTTCATAATTTTCCATATTAAACCTCTTTAAAAGGTCTGCAGTATATTTCTTTTGAGACATCAAAATTCTATCAACACCTTATATGATCTCAAGTCCTAAAAATTATTACAATATGCCTAAATTTGTGATCTTAAAACTTCTCAACATATAGGACTTAAAATCATAAGGATTTTGAGGAATCCATATAAATCATATTATCTACATGGAGGCAAACTGCCACAAAAAAATCCATTACCTTGTTTCTTTAAATAAAGAGTAGGTTCATTTTCACTTTTAGTGAACCTGCTATCTTGGAAGAATGAATCAATCTTATTATACCAAATTCGCAGAGCTTGCTTTAACTCATAGAGATTTTTTCTTAACATGTAAACTATTTTTCATGGCCACTAATGATAAAGCCCAAAGGTTATGAAACATAAACATCCTTTTTTAAATCACCATTTGAAAAAATGGACTTCACATTAAATTTGTATAAAAGTAATTCCAACTGACTAGCCAATTCAAAAATAATTCTAACAATTTTAAATTAAGTAATAAGAGAACAAATCTCTTTAAAATCTATACCTTGCTATTATAAACATCTCTTTGTACAAGTTGAGCATTGTACTTTTGAATGCTTTCATCAATATTATACTTTGTTCAAAACGCGCACTTGAGTAATATGGCATTCTTGCCTTCTAGAACATCGATCAACTCCTATATTGAACTTATTTCAGTGGCATGCATCTCCTCTATCACAACAATCTACTACTCAAGTTGTTCTATAACTTCTTCAAAACAAGTTGGGTCAATGAGTAATAAAGCAAAGTCATATAACTCGAAAATTTCCTTAAAAGATTTTGATTTTCTTGGTGGTGTTTCATTATTATCAATAGATAAGATGGATGCTATGTCTTTATGATGCATTAGACAATAGACTCTTTGACTATAAGTTTTTACATAAATTTTAAGTAAAAAGGTAGTAATAACTAAAATGAACAATCTAGTAGTGATAAATACGAGGAAATTGTTTTTTTTTTATGTAACCTAATATATGGCTATCTTAATTCAAATGGTTGATCTTTGAATAAGAAAAAGAGGGGATCTGTAGTGTCCCAAATAAATTGGCTTATTCGATATATCAATTTTAAATATTTAAAATAAAAAGAGAAATCAAATGGAATATGTTGCCTCCCAAAAACAATTGGGAGACAACAAGGATTAGATCAAATGTAAAAAGGACATCTAAAAAAATAGAGGTATCTAATATGTAATAAATACATTAGACTTATATTGATTTTGTCCTTTTTTTAGAAAGAAGATGAAAATCAATTCATTAGCACCACATATAAATAATCTCCTAGAGTAACTATTAATATGAATAAGATAAACTCTGTTATAGCCATTTTTGTACATTTAATGTACTATATGGATAGAAGAATACATAGAGTTGAAAGATAATTTATACCGATATTGACAAGATCCATGATAATTGTGACCTTTCGGGAGAATCAATGACTTCATGTTTGATGCCTTTGCTAGGACTATTTGACTTGGACTATTGATTTCGCCATGAAGATACATATCTGTCACATTAGAATTCACAATCAAATGTGTCTTTGTTCCAACCCCTGCGTAAGTCCCATACAAAGGATAAGCTAGTTTGCTTATAGAGAATCCTTTTTATGATTAGTCCCAATCATATTTTCTATGAACAAGCTAGAGAATCTAAATTAGTAGGGCTTACAATGATGTTATATCTAGGTAATAAAGGAGCTAAACTTGTAGGTAATAAAGGAGCTGAACTTGTAAGTGATGGTATGTTTTAATTTTTTGGTTGTCTAATATCAAAATCTTATAGAACTTGATTTTTTAGACCTTTGTTGTCAAATTTCCTCTTCAAATATATTTTTTCATAGAACGCAACTTCTTGCTAATTACCAATTCGCTACTTACAGGATTATATAAATGATATGCTTTTTATTGGAGACTATAGCCAATAGAAATGCATTTCTTTTTTTTTTCATCATGATTGGAATATGAATTAACTAAAGCATATGTTATAAAACTAAAGAATTCTAAAAACTTACCCGAAGCTTCTTACCCTTTAAGCTTCATAAGGTGTCTAATTTAAAACTGTTGTTCGATTTTTTCATTTCGTGATGCCATTCTATTCTAATGTCTATAGTGTTGCAAGTTCTTTGTGAATGTCATTCTCGTCAAAAAAACAATCAAATTATTAAATAAGAATTCATCGCTATGATTAGTTTGAAATGCTTTTATGCTTCTCCTACTTTGTTTCTCCATTAGTGCCTCAATTTTTTTAAAATTTTTAAAGGATTCATATTTGAATTTTAATAAATAAATCCAACTCATTCAACTATATTCATTCATAAATAACATAAAATAGAAACTTCTACTAAGTGACTTTATATACACATGTCCACAAAAATTAGCACTTACAAGTTTAAGACAATCAGAAGCCCTTCGTGACTTTTCAATAGGAAATGACCTCCTATTTTGCTTCCTATAAACATATCCCTCATAAAAAAACAATTTAACCAATTCTTGGTAAGCTAAATCATTTCTTTTTTCTCAAAATTTTGGATCTAATCACATTTAAATGCCTATAACATAGATGTCATAAATTAGCCTCATTATTTCTCCTAACAATTAAGGCTTTTTTCACATCATTTAAGACATCAATGGGATATAGGCAATTTTATCTTTTACAAATATTTGCTATGACTTGACCAAAATGTTTTCTTGTAAATAACACATGAATCATCATCAAATACAACAAAATATCCATTAGTTATTAATTGTCCAATACTTAATAAGTTATGAGCTAAACTAGGCACAAATTTCATATTATAAAGAAGCTTAACATCACCTTGTATAATTTTGATAGTAATTGTACCTCTACCTTTAACTTTATTTGCTTGTAATCCTTGAGTCAGACCTCACTTTTTGTGACTTATCAAGCTTTTTGAGTTCCAGACATATGGTTAGAGCATCTACTATCCAAAAACTATACATCTTTTTTGTTGACTTCATTTTGAATAAGTGAATGGGTCGAGAACAATTTGCTCTCCTCTTCAACCTTCTCTATAAAATTTGTGTGTTCTTGTTCTTATCTCTATTGGGTCTAGCAAGTAGCTTCTTTTATGTCCCAATTTGCTGTAATATTTACATTGGATTAAGCTTTTATATTGACGTGATTCACCAATTAGCCACTTCCTCTATCGCCACCACGACCTTGTAAATGAAATTCACCTCTGCTTCTAACAAAGCTTACTGAACTTTTTTGTCTTTCCATTCAAATACTCCCCTTTCACCTAAAAGTCTTTTTCTGTAACTTTTCATAGGACCTGCCAAGTCTAGCTTTACGAGTTATTAAGGAACTCATCATTGCATTAAGAATTTAAGTAGACAAGTCTTTATTCTTCACAATTTTAATCAAAATTTGAGGTTAAACTCCTTAAGACCTTACAATAGTTTCTTTACTTACGAGTTCACTATAAGACTTCATTTGTTTAATAATCCCAGTCACTTTCAATAAGAATTATTACACAAACTACTCCCACCCAAAATTTCCTCCCTCTTGTGTCTTATTATCAAGAGAAAACTACCAACATTTTAATATACTAAAATATCTTAATATAAATATAAACAATTTTCTTTGTAAAGATGAAGCGGAAATCATTGAGCATTTATTTTTTTGGTATAGATTCTCATCAAAAATATGGAATTCCACAACTAGTCTCTATGTTATCTAAATTTAAGGCTACTTACTGATTTCCTGGAACGATTGTTATAAAATAGGTCCATACTTGGAGGGAAGAAGGCAATTGGTATAATTTTCTTAAGGGCTTCAATTTATCACTTGTGGAAAGAGAGGAATAAGAGACGATTCTACAAAAAAGAAAAATCATAAGGTATCCTGAAGGTGGAGATCTTTGTGAGAAATTTTCATATTCTTTATGTCATAAATGGTCCAACATTATGAATTTAGTAGGTATGAATTCATAGTTTTATGGTAACTAATCATTTGCTTGAAGGGAGCACATTCATATAGGCTTTCTTGTAGAATTTGGGGTCCCCTAAACTTCTTTTCTCTTTTGAAAACATACAAAATCAAATTGGGAATTGAGAGCTTAGAACAATTCCAAAACACAGACTTCTCAAACACAAACAACAATGGCTCGAGTTATATCGTTTTTCTTCCACATTTAGTTTATATGTTATTTTAACGTATATTATTGTTGAATATATATGTTAGAATTGGCTAATATTTGGTATCATAGCATGTTAACCTTTGTCTTGTTGAAGTTTTCATATTCTGGAAAAAAATTTCAAAATTGAAAATATGCTTTTGTAGTTGTTTTTGGACGTTTTTCTTTTGATTAAAGGTAGAAATCTTTTATTAAGTGTTTTGGAAGTATTTCTACATTTTAAAAAAAATAAGTTTTTGTAATGTTTTCTGGTCTAGTTTTGTTGAGTATCTTACATGTCATGAATCGGGTCGAAATGACCCGAATGGAGGTTGAAGAACCCTGAGACTTAAGGTGGATGAGTTGAAGGGAAGGGGTAGCACCTCAGAACATCCACGATCACTAGGACAATAATGTACTTATAGTAATTTGGTTTGAATTATAAAGACTTATTATGTACAATTTAATGTTTTTATTATCAATTAAAGATACTTTTAACTTTATATCATCAATTAACTTTCTGTTTAAACAAATCAAATATATAAAAAATAAAATATTATGCATATAAACAAATAAAAAATTTGAAAATTATTTACCGACGGAAAATCCATGTACGTCGGTAAAATCCATTATATTTACTGACGGAATACCACAAACCATCGGTAAAATGTAAGATATTTACTGATGGAATAGAGAGTAACTTTCGATAATATTGATAGTCATTGCCAACTTTATCATTATTATTTGCTAAACCGTCGGTATACTCTACAATGGTCATTTATAACTATCGATAATGTTACCGACAGAATAACTAATACTGTCGGTAAATATTCCAATGGAAAGAAAAAGGTCATAGGTAAATTTATCGATGGTCATAGCTAATAGTTGGTATATTCACTGATGGTTACATAAAATGTCTGTTAGTAAATTTACCTATGATCGTTTTTACGACATCTTTATGCGTCGGTTGATTCCATTGCAAATTTATATTACCGATGACATCTAAACATTTTCCATTGGTAATATTTGTCGCTAAATGTAATTTTTCTTATAGTGTAGGATTTTAATTAGAGTTTAACAATTCTTACTTACAAAATAATAAATAAAGTTTCACGCCTAATATTCCATTTAAAGGAAAAGAAATAATTATTTTTTCCTTTTCCAAGTGACATTAAACTTGGTAGAAAAGGTAAAGGAGTTCCTAATACTTGGATTCCCATAAAGGCTCCTCACACGTTCGAAGTCATCAATTGCAACAATCAAAGGTCTTCTCTCAGTTGTTGAAATATTGACACCCTCTTCTAACAACTTATTTGCTTTAACTAAATTTGTAGTGGATACAGTGAACAATTTCTCAAATGTAGTATAAATCACTGTATTAGATAAACCTCCTGTACCATGCATTTCACGTAATGATCAATTAAAGCTAAATCAAATAGTATAAGGAACTCAAATTTGAACACATGCATACCTGATTGAATGACTCCGTCAACATCCTAAGGAACAAACATAGTTTTTGCAATTGAAAACAACTGATTTCCCTAATCCTGTACGGATCATTTGGACATCACCACTGCCTCCATTTCCATTTATGTTCTCTTGAAGATTCAAGGAAGCTTTACACAACATATAGTATAGATAATCAAATGTTCATATAATAGTTTACCAATAGAAAATGAGATATAGATAATAAATAAAGAGAGGTATTTCAGATGATACCAAAACATTAGAAAAGAAGATTGATCATGGAAGGCAAGCAGTAATTAGTGTTTGATGAGGAGATTTGTTTTGTATTAATTTATTCTTCATTAGTGATAAATTTGCCACATTCCTTCCAGCAGAGTTGATTTCTACCATTAGAAACATCACGATGAAGTAATGTTAACAGTTTTATTATGAATAGTCAATTTAACATAAAATTCATTATGTTTAATTAAATCCTTTTGGTAATCAAATCCCATAAATTCTCAGGGGATGAATGAACTGGTCCAAAATTGAATGTAACATTACCATGCAAATCCTAGCAACAAAAAGGAAAGGACATTCCTTTTTAGTGACACTAAAAACAACTTTCTCACCAATAATTTGTTATTTATTATGATCATAAACAACATAGCTTAATTCCTACATTAGATTTGAACAAATTCTTTTATTGAAGATATACTTGATCCTATGTTGGTGAATAATGTAAAAATATAGTGGTTTTGTTATTAGTTAGGGATGAATTTGTGAAGCCTATGAAGTGTTCGATGAAATGTCTCCTAAAGATAGTTTGGACTATTTTGCTAGATATTGACGAGACTTGGAAAATTGATACTTATACTTACTTACTCTTTTGTTTTTGGCCTACTAGTTGTTGTTATTGATTGACACTTATATCTACGAATGAAAATAAGTGAAAAATAATGTTGTTATTGATTCAAATGAAGCAATTAACCATTCCCAAGTGAGTTGAATATCATGGTTCCACCTTACAGGTTTGTTACCTATATATATTTTCACACCTTGCAAACATCCATATCTAGTTTTGAACATTTTATTTTTATTTGTTATGTCTAATGATATCCTAATGACACGCTGAAATAAAGTCCATATGCTTGATACATGTGTATACTATAAGTGGTACATATTTGGTGTAAAAGCAATCATATGGTAAATATGTACATAAACATCTATCGCGGAAGTAGTTTTAGTTCTCTAATAGATCTTTCATCAAACAATTACCAGGGTTTCGTCAAACAAGCTTGGAAGGTGGGAAAAAATATTAATCCATGCACATCTAAGACATAAACACAATTCACCATCTTCCAAATACAAATATAAAGAATATCCCATCTACCAATCGTGGAATATAAAACCCATATAATTAAACCCTAAAATGTAGCAAAAAAATAGAGCACAACAAGAAGGGTTCTTGTAAACAAAAATAACAAGACATACTAATACAGGATACAACGTTTCTTCAACGGTGACGACCGCAAGATAAGAGATGAGCACAATAGAGGAGACGACAATTCTTCTATAGCATCCTGTTTTCATACCAAGGGTTAGAACCCTAGATCTTTGTAAATGAGAGATAGCAATAAGAGATCAAAAAAATGAATTTTCATATTCATGCATAATATAGCATTTATACACGTGAATTTAATTATTTTACACACATTTCGATGATTATACATGCACTCATTTGACATTCTTCAGGTATACTTGGTATTTAATATGATTATAATGTGAGTTGTTGATTACGTGCCTTAAAAATTGAGTTAGTGTGTATAAGTAATGAGTTAAAATTTTTGGAGAAATTTGAGAATTTTCTATAATTAAGGGTATTTTTAGACTAGAAAAAATGCTAAGTAGCAAGATAATTGATGAATAATAGCTAAATAAGTGTTAGATGACAGTAGAAATTTTGATGAATGACATTAGGATTTAATAAATTATGTCATTTAAAATTTGGGAGTCAACTACATTAGGATTGGGACACAAATGGACTAGCTAGTTAAAAGACCAAAAGAGGGCCATGAGAAAGTGACATGTGGCAAGTGACAAGTGTCACTTACCATACCACTTGCCTTAACCCACGATTTTTACTAAGTGAAAGACCCACTCTCATTTTGGTCTTTCACTTGCTATGCACTCCTCTCTTTGTTAGCTTGTCTCATCTTCATCTTCTTTATTTGTCTTCATCCTTAATACTCACTTCTCACCTATCCATGTTGAAGCTTACTTTCATCTTTCATTTGCTACCATTGATTTGTTATCTTCTTCATTTCTTACTAATGACCCAACCCTACCACCTTTGCATTTTGATGATTGAATGATACTTGAGAAGCTAGGGTTAAGAGTGATTTCAAGATCTTGGAGTAAACAAGTAAGTATAAAACATTACTCTTCTTTATTTGTTGAATGAAACATGTTTTGATGATAGTTATATGATCATAAAATGAGGATGGGTACATGCTGAAACGTGAATAAGAAATATGGGTAGATTCATGTCTTGCTTTTATATATGATGATCAATCTTTCATAAGTCGTTGATGATTTAAGTTAGAATGATCATTAAAGATGGTGTAGGAAAAAGTGCGAAAAAATTTGACAGATAAATGGAGGGGTTGTATGTTTTGTTTTCTTGGTGTATTAACATGGATCTCTTGTAGTTTTATAGAGATGAGTTAAAATGAGTTTGATGCTAATGAAAAAGGGTACTATGGTGTCTTGAAATGGGAGGAATTAGTGTAATATCCCGTTCCCTTGTGAAGGGTTGGAACCCTAAAATGTGATATGAGTGAGCTCAAAGAGCATAATGTGTCGAAAAAGTGAGTGTGAGACCAGAGGCCTTGAAGAGGGTTTGTGTGAGTCATGTCCGTTTAACGGACAGCCTCGGGTGAATTGGAACAAGTTGAGTGATGCAGGTCCGTTTAACGGACATGCAGGTCCATTTAACGGACCTTCTTGGGTGAATTTGGATTGCTTGGGTAGTCTATGTCCGTTTAACGGACATGTGAGTCTGTTTAACGGACATACTCGGGGCCACTTTGGTAAATGGAAATTTTGACTGTTTTATATTTGGTTCATGTGGGCTTAAGTGAAATTAAGATACAAAGGCATCATATGGGGGCACTCATGGATGAATTGGATTATTGCACACATTAAAATCATTGATCATGCACTCAATTGACATTTTCCGGGTATAATT
>JANTPM010000245.1:43215794-43226112 GCA_025434745.1 Erythroxylum divaricatum | reverse complement strand
AGATATGATAATTTCAGTCGACTGGTAATGCTTGTAGTCGACTGGAATTTCTCCAACGGACAAATTTGCAGATAATCCTCGATCTTTCAAGATTTTTATCCATAATCTTCACCAGAATCTTTACTTGCACGTTGTAGATCTTCTCCAGATCATAGTGGATCATTTCTTACTTGATTCCTTAATATATTATCTCCTTGACATTTATAAATTGAAATTTGAACAATGTCTATCACTTGCATCTCTGAAAATTGTCCCTTGAAATTGCATTGTGTCTTTAATAAAATCCTGAAACAATTTCTTAACCAATTTCATGTATATTTTATAATTATCAAAACATAAAGGGACTTTTATTTGTCAACCACCATTGGTCCAACATATTTAATAATCAATTGGTTGTCCATTGGTTCTTGTTTTCTAGTTGATTAAAGTTAAACTAGTAAACTTATTTTTTTGTTAATATCATGGATTAATTTCGTTGAAATTTCAAATAATTAAGTTGACATTGATTTCATGCATTATGTCTAGATTTCATACAAGTTGTCCAAGTTTTTATTTTCCTTTAGATGTGTTTCATTATGTATGATTAATCTCTTCTCAACTTGAAAAAAATAGCATAACTTATTGTATTGTGCGTGAAAGAACCATGCATTGGATATTACATACGAAAAGAAGTATGACTATAAGTTTTCTAAATTGAAAATTTTGGATTTGTATAACTTGGTTTCATCATTAAAAATTCCAACATTATACATATTTTGATGATCATGGTTTGTGTCAAAGACAATAATTTCTAGCTTTTCAATGTTGTGTCAAAGTATTGCAAGTTTATTTTCTTAAGTTTTAATTTTCTATATCAATAATTTTGGTTAAAGAAGATATTATCTGTTAGTGTATTGATCATGTTTCTTCCTTTAGGATAGAATTTCTTTCATATAGGAAGAATTATTAGGATGTAATTATTTCTTTTTAAAGAATTTAATAAATAAACTAGATTAGTAAATATAGCAATTGATTTTTAAAAAAAAATCAATCAATTCAAAATATTTTGATATTTTATCCACTTGTGTTGCTTAGATATTCCCTTTTTTGCATTTAGATGTTACATTGACACAATGTAAAGTTTAAGTGGGGCAAAGGAAGGGGGAATATAAAGACATAACTTGGTTGTTTTGTACACTTTATTTATGAAAATTGGAAAAAGGTGAAAAATTGTCTAGGAAATTGGATTGCTTGCTTAGGCTAGTTGGTTTTGACATTATTTTGTTTTATATGCACACATTTAATTTTTATTACCACCATAAAGGAACAATAAATTTTAACATTATGGTTGAATGATTAACAAGCTGCATAGATTATTTTCTTTAATATAACAAGTTCTAAAACTCTTTTGTTTAATTTTAGGTTCACTATTGAGGGAATTAACTCTCATTCGATAAATTTAGCTTATAAGCGATTGGAAGTCTTATTTTAATTCTACATACATGACATTAAGGTCTAACGTAACAATGTCTAGTATCCTTGGTGATTTTCATTTACTTTTTATTACTGGAGAAATACTTGACGTGACCTTGAAAATTTAATTTCTTATACAAATGTTATTGTTAATAATCAAGTGCCCCTTTGAGACAAAAAATAGTTACTAGGGAAACACTTAAGGACAAGGGACCAAGTACTCCTTTGAGATCATAAGTAAGGTGAGAAGATGAACTAAGCACCAAGGGTAATATACCTATTCTGTAAGGAGCTAGTAAAAAAAATAATAATTGAAGTAAAACCAAGATGCTTTGTATTTATAATTAATATACCGACATTGCTTATAGATTAACTTTATTAAGATACGATGTGAATGTCTCTAAAGTGTGAGGTTAAAATTGAAAATTTTAAGAAGCTTTAAATAATGTTATGTTGATGATTAAATCGATTGCGAATATGCTAAGACATTATGATTTTTGTCAATAAATTTTTTGATTTTTTATTCAAATTTTCTTAATCTGATTTCTTTTATGTGAGGTATGGTACTAAACTACATTCATATTTTGCATTATAATGTCGTTTAGATCAAGGATGACTCATAGTTAAGTGTGGAGGAATTTGATAAGTAGAAACTATAGTATATTTTACATCCCTATTATATTATTTACATAACACATTTAGGTTAAATTATTTCATTTTCCTATTAATTTTTCAAGGTATTTAATTTTATATTTTATTTCTAAAAGAGGGTTTAAATTGTACTAAGTATTTTCTTGTATGCTTGGTGAACTTAAAGAAAAATCTAGAAGAAAATATAACCTAAAATTAAGTTCAACCTAGAAGAAGCCCAAAATCCAATAGCTAAGAGAGCTAAAAACGCAGCACCCTGTGGTGGAGCGGCATGGGCTCCTCCATCCTTAGCCAAGGTCTCAAGTTCAAGTCTTGGGAATGAAATTGCTTTAAAAACTCATGAGGGAGAGCTTTGCTGCCCAAGAAGGGTCATCTTGGCACGAATCTATATTAGTTGGTTGCCTATGTGCACCGGATAGTAGGTTGTTTAACCCAAAATAATGCAAAGGAGAAAACAAGACCAAAATGACACACCAAAGGATAAAAGCAACCATCAAAACACAAAACCATAAGCAGAAAATGCACCAAAGGAAGCAAAACGTAGAGCCAAGAGAAAGAGGTAAACTTAGAGAAAGAAAGAGGAAAATGTAGCACATCAGCTTAGCAGAAAAGGAGCAAAACGTACCAGAGAGGAAGTAAAATGAAGAAGAAACCACAAGAACGTCACAACACAATAAGAGGAGCCCAACAATAAAACGCAACATAGAGAACAAGCAGATGTAAGAGAACCCAACAATAAAATGCAATGTCATAGAGAAAAGAAGAGCAAAATCTAGCAACAAAAAAAGAGCCAAAAATGCAAAAAAAAAGAAAAGAGAGCAGCATTAGGTGGGAGAAGGAGACTCACCCACCCAATGCCTCTATATTTAAACACCCAAAATGCATTTGAAATGGATTAGATAAGAGGATAAAATTTCTTTCATATAATGGAAGGATGTAATTGTTTCTTTTAAAAATATTATAACAAATAAACTAAATTCTAGTTAGATCAAGCTCTTATTTGCTCTATATTGAATTGATTAATAAATTTGAAAGTAAAATAAAGATTTAATTTATATATGTCTAACGACATGTATCAAGTGTCAAATTGGAGAAGGTCCAATTTACAATATCAACATAAAAGATGCAAAAATTAAGTCAAAATCTAATAGTTCTTCTCATTCTATTTCTCTAATTCATCAACAAAAATTTCTTCATTTTTATACTTTTTTCACAAATTTTAAAATTTTGCTAATCATAATACGTTATAAAATTTTACCTTTTAAAAAGTTCTACATTATTTGAATCTATAAATCGTAATTTTGTACATAACAAATAATATTAATTAATTTGAGAATATGTTGAATAGAATTCATGATGCAAATACAATATATAAAATCAATAAAATGGAGATAAGAATGGGAAAAATCAATAGTTAGAAGTGGAATTTGCTTAAATCGACTATTAATTTAGATTAAGGACAACACAAAACCTTTGAAACCTGCTTGACAAAAAAAATAGTTGAAAAGTTGTTAAGTCAATATTATTTATATCGTGAACCAACAAAATTGAGCCAATTTAGAAACATGAATCAAAATTGAGTCAATAGTATATGTCACTATCAAAAAGACGACAGTTAAAACTTGAAAAGGTTGAAAATATCAATTACTAGTTTAGAAATGTGGCACTTAGTGTTTGGAAACATGTTTACTTTTAAATGGTTCACGTACAATCTATTATTGCTAAATGTGATGCAAGGCTACTGAGACTTGTATCAAATTTTATTAGAAAATGTGTCAAATGTTTTATTCATCGACGCATAGAGCGCATGAGACGTAGGACAAAAGATTTCTTTAGGATGTGTAGAGGTTTTAAACAACGCAACCGTTTCACGATCTTTTGACCAAGAGTACGATGGTAGGTGTTAGATCCCTAAGTCCAAAATGTAGGATCGTGCCAGTGTTGGTGAATCTTAACCAATGCTTGGCATGCAAGTTGGTAGGAGGAAGGTATGTAGACAAGGGAACAAGGCCAAGTCTTGCGAGTTGGCAAGAAAAACCTGAGAAATTTATGAAGTAGGCGAGGGATGCAGGAAGTATCGGCGAAGATTTTGAGAGTAGGCGAGACTCGATACACGTGGGCATCTGTAAGCACGCATTGGTGGAAATCTTTCACGAGACGTGAGATTCAGATGTGAGCCCGCGTGGATTTGGCAAACTAAGTCATACGAGACCCGATGGTACGCGAGAATGCGTAAAGGTATGTGAGGCCCAGCGAGGATGCACTAAGGAATGCGAGCCCGAAAAGATGCATTAGCACCTAACTTCGGTGAGGAAGGTCAAAGGTATATAAAGTGTGCGAGGTTTTATATTAACTTGGATTGTGACTTGAACTTAGTCATTGAGCAACAAGACTGCACCATGAGTGAGCTTGATCATGGAAGATGGACTTTTCCATAAATGTGCATTGATCAATTTATGTACGGATAGGTCGTGGTGAAAACACATCAGTAGTGACATGAAAACTGTGAATGATATGGCACATAATGACAAGGCGGATAAGATTACAATGGATGAACATCATTAAAAGAAAAAAGATCATATGGAAAGATCATATGAAAATAGACGAGATCTTCGTGGATAAGGATAATCATTCCTAGATAGGGTAATCTTTTATCTTGTTAATATTATGTAACTTAATCTTATTAGATAGGATAAGATTGTGATCTTAGCTAGTAAAGATATACTAGGATTCTAACTTAGTCATTTGGAGGAGTCTATAAATAGCTCATTAGAGTGGAGAGCTATAGGAGAGAGCTTTGAGAGTTAAGAGCTTTTGAGGGAGTTCTCATTGTAAGGGCTTCGAGTAGGGAGTTCCTTATAAGTGCTTCATGAAGGAGGTACTTGTATCTTTTTTTAACATTTTGTTGAGGGTTAATGAAAGAGTAGCTTTGGCTATATATAAATCTCTTGTTGCTTTCTTTATTCTATTACACTTGTGTTCTTTTATGTGTGAGAGAAACACTTTAAACACTCGTATACACGTAAGGTGTTTGAGGGCTAACGAAAATTTTCGACACATTCACAAGAGAAGGTTGATTCTTGCTTATGCAAGATTGTCGTACAAAGGTGGACGTGCCTTACGGTGAAAGTTTAAGTCCAAAGCAAACCTTTGTGGTAGTTGGTATTAGAATAGAGCTGATTCTTAAATCTCTAGCCCCAACGGATGAGGGAGTAGTTCCTTTGTTGGAACGTATTGCAGCTTTGGAGAGGGAACTTCAAACAACCATGAGAGCGTTTGAGGAACATATGAAGGCTCATGAGGAGATGAGCTATGATCTGTCGATGCTCAAATGTGTGATGACAAGGCACGAGACAGGTGTCCTAGTGGAAAGCACTATGGTGAAGGTGCGAGAGCCATAAATTTTTTATGGCAACCGGAATTCTAAGGAGCTCCAAACTTTTCTGTGGGATATGGAGCAGTATTTTACAACGGCAAAGGTGGCAGACTCGGAGAAGGTGTCAATCAGAATAATATACCTAGTGGGTGATGCGAAGCTGTGGTAGAGAACGAGACTCTCCAACAATATCAGTGCAGGTAAACCTCCCATCGACACTTGGGAGAAGATGAAGAAGGAGCTAACGGATCAGTTCTTACCCAACAACATTTCATGGCTCGCAAGGGAAGCTTTGAAAGGGCTGAAGCAAGATGGCTCGGTGAGGGAGTATGTGAGGAAGTTCACATTAGTGATGTTAGACATACGGAACTTGTTAGAGGAAGACAAGTTGTACAACTTCATTAGTGGCTTGCAAGGTTGGGTACAAGTGGAGCTTTGGAGGAAGAATGTGAAGGATCTCCTTAATGCAATAGCGACGGCAAACGCCTTAGTGGATTTCCAATTGCCAACACCAATTCTACCCAGCAGAGAGGGCAAGAAAAATGGTGAAACCCGGGATGGCAAGGAGAAAGGCAAAGAAAAGGTAAAAGGTGGGAGAATCTTCTCAATATAAGAAGAAGTAATCGAAGGGGAAGGTTGCATGCTTCATCTATGAGGGGCCGCATTATGCTCAAGAATGCCCGCAGAGGAAGAAGGGCGAGGAGCAGATGAACTCTATAGTCGTGAAGGACAAAGGAGGGAGCGATGAAGATGACTTGAGGGAAGGAGTCATCTATGACATTACCTATTTGAATGTTATAAGCCTCGTCGAGGAGGACTCATGCAAAAACAAACTCGACGGATAAAGTAGGTGGCATATAGGAAAGGTGCCAATGGAAGAGAAGGCTTGCTTCAGTCTTCGACAGTTGGCAAAGGAGTCTTCTAGCAACCGCTCGTGGAGGAGTGCCCACAGATTATTTCGACAAGGGTGTCAAATTCTTCTAGTGGGGAGTGATTTATTAGACCCCTAAGTCCAAACTGCTGGATCGTGTAAGTGTTGGCGAGCTTTGACCAATGCTTGGCATGCAGGTCAGCATGAAGAAGGCTTGTTGACGAGGAAACGAGGTGAAGTCTTACAAGTTGGCAAGCAAAACTTGAGAAACTTGTTAAGTAGGTGAGGGATACGAGAAGTATCGACGAACATCTTGAGAGTAGGCAAGACTCGATACACGTGGGCATGTGTAGGCATGCATTGGAAAAAATCTTCAACAAGACATGAGGTTCAGATGCGCGGCCGCGCGAAGTTAGTAAACTAAGTTAAGCGAGATTCTAAGGTGAGCGAGAATTCGTAAAGATATACGAGACTCCATAAGGATGCGTGAAGGCATGCGAGCTCGATAAGGCACATTAGCACTTAACTTCAATGAGGAAGGTCAAAGACGTGTAATGTGTGCAAAGTTTTATACTAACTCGGATTGCGACTTGTACTTAGTCATGGAGAAATGAGATTGCATCATGAGTGAGCTTGATCATAGAAGATGGAATTATTTATAGACATGCATTGATGGACTTATGTACGGAAAGGCCGTGGTAAAAACACATCAGTTATGCCGTGGTAAAATCACATCAGTTACTGTGGATAAAGTGCCACATGGTGACGTGGCGGATAAGATCATAGTGGATAAACATCAGCTTTAAGAGATAAAGATCATGTGGAAAGATTTTCTAAAGATAGAGGAGATCTTCATAAATAAAGATAATCATTCCTAGATAGGGTAATCTTTTATCTTGTTAATGTGATGTAACTTAATCCTATTAGATAGGATGAGATTGTGATCTAAGCTAGTAGAGTTCTATTAGGATTCTAACTTAGTTATCTAGAGGAGCCTATAAATAGATCATTAGAGTTGATAGCTATAGGAATTCAATCAACGAGTCATTCATTGAGAGAAATCACTCAGAGGAGAGAGTTTTAACAGTTGAGAGCTTTTATGAGAGTTCTCATTGTAAGGGCTTCAAGTAAGGAACTCCTTGTAAGTGCTTTGAGAAGGAGGTACTTATATCTTTTGTTAATATTTTGTTGAGGGTTAATGAAAGAGTAGCTTTGGCTATATATAAATTTCTTGTTGCTTTCTTTACTCTATTACATTTATATTCTTTTGTGTTTGAGAGAAACACTTTAAACACTCATGTGTGCGTGAGGCATTAGAGGGCTAACGAAATTATTTGGCAACATTCATGTGAGAAGACTGAATCTTGCTTAAGTTAACCTAAGCAAGATTGTCGTATGATGGTGGACGCGAATTGCGATGAAAGTTCAAGTCCAAAACAAACTTTTATGATTGCTGGAATAAGAGTCAATCTAGAGCAACGGCTGGTGGAAGTAATCTAATGGAAAGGGTTACTAAAATAGAGGCGATTCTTGAGTCTCTAGCCCCAACAGATGAGGGAGTAGTTCCTTTGTTGGAATGTATTGTAACTTTAGAGAGGGAACTTTAAACAACCATGAGTGCGCTCGAGGAACAGATGAAGGCTCATGAGGAGATGAGCTTTGATATGTTGGTGCTTAAACATGTGATGGCAAGGCATGAGATGGGTGTCTGAGTGGAAAGTACAATGGTGGAGATGTGAGAGCCACAAGTTTTCGATAGCAAGTGAAGTGCCAAGGAGCTCGAAAATTTTCTGTGGGACATGGAGCAGTACTTTGCAGTGACAAAAGTGGCAGGCTCGAAGAAGGTGTCAATCACAACAATGTATCTGGTGGGTGATGCAAAGTTGTGGTGGAGAATAAAAAACTCTAATGACATCAGTACGGGTAGAACTTCCATCAACACTTGGGAGAAGATGAAGAAGGAGCTAACAGATCAGTTCCTACCCAACAACATTTCATGGCTCACAAGGGAAGCTTTGAAAGGGTTGAAGCAAGACGGCTCGATGAGGGATATGAGGAAGTTCACATCAGTGATGTTGAATGTGTGGAACATGTCGAAGGAAGACAAGTTGTCCAACTTCATTAGCGACTTGCAAGGTTGGGCATAAGTGGAGCTTCAGCAGCAAAATGTGAAGGACCTCCCTAGTATAATAGCAGCGACAGATGCCTTGGTGGATGTCCAATTGCCAACACTAATTCTACCCAACAAAGAGGGTAAGAAAAATGGTGAAACCTAGGATGGCAAGGAGAAAGGAAAAAAGAAGGTGGGAGAATCTTCTCAATATAAGAAGAAGTAATCGAAAGTGAAGGTTGCATGCTTCATCTATGAGAGGCCACATTATGCTCGAGAATGCCTAAAGAGGAAGAAGGGTGAGGAACAGATGAACTCCATAGTCATGAAGGATAAAAGAGGGAGTGATGAATATGACTAGAGGGAAAGAGCCATCAATAACATCGCCTATTTGAATGTTATAAGCCTCATGGAGTAGGACTCATGCAAAAACAAACTCGACGAAAAGAGGAGGTGACACGTGGGAAAGGTGCTAATGGAAGAGAAGGCTTGCTCTAGTCTTCAACAGTTAATGAAGGAGTCTTTGAGGGAACCGATCGTAGAGGAGTATCTACAAAGTATTTCGACGAAGGAGTCAAATTCTTCTAGTGGGGGTGATTTGTTAGACCCCTAAGTCTAGACTGTAGGATCGTCCGAGTATTGGTGAGCCTTGGCCTATGCTTGGCACGCAAGTCGGCATGAGGAAGGTGTGTTGACAAGGGGACAAGGTGAAGTGTTGCGAGTTGGTGAGCAAAAATTGTGGAACTTGCAAAGTAGGCAAAGGATACGGGAAGTATCGGCGAAGATCTCAAGAGTAGGTGAGACTCGATACATGTGGGCGTGTATTGGTAAAAATCTTCGATGATAATTGAGGTTCAGATGCGAGGCCATTTGGAGTTGGCAAACTAAGTCATGCGAGACCTGAGGGTACATGAGTTGGCAAATAAAGGTATGCGATACCCCGTGAGAATGCGCGAAGGCATGCAAGCTCGACAAGAACATAAACATTTAACTTCGACGAGCCAGGTCGAAGGTATGTAAAGTGTGTGAGGATTTATACTAACTCAGATTGTGACTTGTACTTAATCATAGAGCAACGACACTGCACCATGAGTGAGCTTAATCATGGAAGATGGACTTGTCCATGGACATGCATTAATGGATTTATGTATGGATAGGCCATGGTGAAAACACATTAGTTGTGACGTGGCAACTGTGGATGATGTGACACATAATGACGTGGCAGATAAGACCACAGTGGATGAACATCAGCTTTAAGAGATAAAGATGAATATAGAGGAGATCTTCGTGGATAAGGATAATCATTTTTGGATAAGGTAATCTTTTATCTTGTTAATGTGATATAACTTAATCATATTAGATAGGATAACATTGTGATCTTAGTTAGTAGAGCTCTATTAGGATTCTAGCTTAGTCATCTGTAGGAGCCTATAAATAGCTCAATAGAGCTGAGACTTGTGGAAATTCAATTAGTGAGTCATTCATTAAGAGAAATCATTTAGAGGAGAGAGCTTTGAGAGTTGAGAGCTTTTGGGATAGTTCTCCTTGTAAGGGCTTCGAGTAGGGAGTTCCTTGTAAGGGCTTTGTGAAGGAGATACTTATATCTTTTGTTAATATTTTGTTGAGGTTTAATGAAAGAGTAGCTTTGGCTATATATAAATCTCTTGTTGCTTTCTTGACTTTGTTATGTAGGAAAATACCGGGAGGTACATCACATGTACCGGCAGCGGAAAACAAAAATTTTTGTTCCCTGGACTTTCCCGAAACCCAGGATCCAGGTGTCGGTATGAAGACATTAACCTAAATAGCCAAAAGAGACTATCTCTAAAGGTATCCACGCAGAGATCAGAAAACCTAA
>JANTPM010000245.1:43180972-43196159 GCA_025434745.1 Erythroxylum divaricatum | reverse complement strand
TGAGTCATGTTATACATATGTTCGCAAAGCTTACAATCAGAGGCAAACTATGGAGGAACCTAAGTTTCAGTGGGATGGTATGGTTCACTTGACTGCCCGCATACGCCCTTAAAAATTCCCAACAAATAACTAAAGGAAAAAAAAATCTAGCACTAAAGGAAATAACTATAATTGTACTTATTG
The DNA here is from genome assembly GCA_025434745.1 of Erythroxylum divaricatum. Classification (NCBI taxonomy): domain Eukaryota; kingdom Viridiplantae; phylum Streptophyta; class Magnoliopsida; order Malpighiales; family Erythroxylaceae; genus Erythroxylum; species Erythroxylum divaricatum. Next base: position 43,195,976 of record JANTPM010000245.1, on the reverse strand, counting down.
TGGTGAGGAGGGACATTAGTTGTTATGAAATTATTCGGTATCCAAAATGGTGGGATTTTACATAAAAACCTCAAAAGAAGATTGAACAAATTGTTGTTACTACCACAACAGATGAGGAAATGATTGCATCTACGTTAAATACAGTTGCAGCACATGTTACCAAGGCTGATAATCCAGGTTTGTCTAACATTTATCTTGCTATGAATGATGCATGGATTATTGATATAGGTGCTATTGAACATATGACAAACAATTCTGCCCATCTTTCATCTATTCGTTCTTTAATTCAACCTCACATACTCACTGCTAATGGAGGAGTTGCACCTGTTATTGGTGAAGGCTCAATACATATGTCAAATTCCATTAATCTTGATACTGTGCTTGTAGTTCCTTCTCTTTCTTCTAATCTTTTATCTGTTAGCAAAATCACAAAAGCTTTGAATTGTGTTGCAATTTTTTGGCCAGATAAATGTGTTTTTCAAGATATTACAACACAATGGACTCTTGGCTATGGTATTAGACATGGAAACTTGTACTATCTTGACTTGGCCACTTCAAACAATTAAATATATGGTCAAACAAATAATACTGGCGGGACTCAAGGAAACAAGGATATGGTGTGGTTATGACATTGTCACCTTGGTCATCTATCATTTAATTATCTTCACAAATTGAAACCAAGTTTGGTTTTACATACAAATTCTAAGTTTAATTGTGGCATTTGTGAGATGGCCAAGAGCCATAGAATTTCCTATCTACCTAGTTATAATAAGAGTACTACACCTTTTATGACTATCCACTCTAATGTTTGGGGACATGCTTAAATCCCTACATTATTTGGTCCTCGTTATTTTGTGACATTTATTGATGAGTGTACTCATATGATTTGGATCTCTCTTCTGTGAAACAAGGGCAATGTTTGTTCTGTTTTTCAGGATCTATATCGAATGGTGGCTTCTCAGTATCAATGTCGAATTCAAGTTCTTCAATCTAACAATAGTGGGGAGTTTATAAATTCTAACATGGAGTTTTTGTCAAGAAAATGGCATTCGACACCAAACTTCATGTATTGGTACACCACAACAAAAAGGTTTGGCAAAACGAAAGAATCACCAAATTCTTGAGGTTGTTCGAGCCTCTTTATTAGAATTAAAGCGCCTCGAGAGTATTGGGCCGAAGCTGTTCACTCCGTTGCATATCTTATTAATCGGACGCCAACACGAGTCATTGATTTCAAAACATCACATCAAAAACTCCACGAACTTGTCTCCACACCAATTGTTCCGAATCTTGAACCACGTGTGTTTGGTTGTACTATATATGTACACCGGGTTACAAGTAAACTAGATCCACAAGCTTTCTGTTTCATATTTGTTGGATACACAGATTTCAAAAAAGGATATCGGTGCTATAATCCTAATGAAAACAAAATGTATATGAACCGAGATGTTACATTCCATAAAGATGTCCCTTTTTTGGTGGTCATAATTGCTCTCTTCAGGGGGAGACAACACTTAATTTAGGTGAAGACAACAATCATCATGAATTTTTCCAGGAACAAGCAAAAATTGATATACAACCAGATGTTGAACTTTCAAATATCGATACACGTCCTGACTTTGTAGATCCAGAGAATGTTGATGGCACTCGTGAGAATCAAGTTAGTACAATTTTCCAAGTCACACCAATGGCTATAGAAGTTCCGAATGTGTCTCCTCAAGTAACATCATTACCTTCATATCCTTTAATACATGATTACACTCCTCTTAAAGTTGAACCAAGATATCCGATTAGGATAAACAGAGGAATTCCAAAAATTCAATATGATCTTGATTTTAAAGCTAAGACTAAATACCCCATTAACAATTATACCTCCTCTCATTGTTTGTCAAAGTCTCATGCACTTATTGTAACATCCTGCCACTTGAATTAAGGTTAAAATGTTGTTTATTAGAGATTAATGAGAAATTAGAAAGCATAATTCATGCTTATGCATAATGTGACATACACATATACGACACTATTGATCTTGCACATTACAATTATTTGTACATGCATTCATTGACATTTTTTAGATATAATTAATTGTTAAAAATGCAATTAAAATGCGAATTGTGAATTGATTGAGCTGAAATTTTATTTGGAGAATATTTAGATTATTTCCAATTTTTGGTGAATTTTAGGAAAAAATCTAAAAATTTGGGGTATTTTTCGATTAAGAAAAATAAGAAAAATAAATAGACCAGTTAAATTGTGACAAGTGGCAGTGTTAAATAGTGATACGTATCAAATATGCAAAAAGCCATGTAGAGTAAGAACTCAATTCCTCTACTGTTGTTTCTTTACACCGAAAGTATTGCTAGACAAAAACAATCTGAAACATCAAATTGTTCTGTGGGAAAGCGTGGATATTGATTCTGATACCAGAGTAAGACTGACAGTCTGTTGATAGAGAGTTTAATTGTTATTTACCCTATACACGTGATTCACTAACACAGTCGAAAGCTTATTAAATCAAGTAAGTGAAGTTTTAAGGTTTTAGGTTCTGTGATTTTAATGATATTTTACAATTTAGCAGTGAATGCATGCATGACTTGTGTAAGAAGTAATTCGATGATAGCGATGATGAGATAAGCTATATGAACAGTAGGTGAATTTGCTAGGAAATGAGTTAGGTTCTGTATGGCACTGGTCTTTGATTATGAAAATGATACATAGTTATGAAAATTGATGTATAAAATATACTTTGTTTTGTACTGATAAATACACAAAAGGTTTATTTTTTATTGTACATGTGTGAATTTGTTGAATATTGGTAGAAACGTATTTAAATGATGATTTGGATGAAGTCGTGGAATAGAGATGATAACCTGATAGGTTTGAAGGTGGTAAGGTGAAAACAAGTTAGAAAAAAATGTAGGATATAAAGGATGCAAGAGTGTAAGAGGTTAACTCACACTCGTGACATCATTGTAGATGGATGAAGAAATATGTCTTACGTGTTTTAAAAGGAGATGAATTTAAACAAGTTTGATAATAAGGAATGAATATACAGGTGAGGTCATTATATAGAGTCGATAAAATGATAAATTTATGATGAAATGAGGCTGTTGTTAGATACTAAAAGATGCGCAGAAACATATATGCAGTAAAGTTGATGAAAATGCTTTATTTTTCGTTGTGCATGCGTAAATGTTTAGGTATTGTTAGTGATGGTTTAAATGAGGTTAGAGTTAAAGAGAACATAGAGCAATGTGGTGTTGTGTTTTAAGAAGGGTTAAGATGATAGAGAAACGTGGACTGATGAGGGAAGACAAAAATTAAAAAGTATAGAAGTTTTAAAAAAATGCAGTAGAGACAAAAAATGTATGTGAGGTTTCGGTGTTGATCACTTACTATATAGGCTTGCATTTGATGTGTTTAGAGTTTGTATTAGGTATAGAAATATAGGAAAGAAAGAGTTTGGAATAGAACGAAAAAGTTTGGAATGGAGAAAAAAGTTTCTGAAAAATGTCTGAAGAGAGAGAGAGAGAGAAAAATTCTGGGATTTTATGAAAGTTAAAAGTTATGATCATATATCCAAAGCTATTTTCCATACTGAATAGTCTTGCTTTTTTTTATCATAGCTTCTTCTCTAGACATCTAAATGACTTAATTCTTCAACCAAGAGATTACAATACATTGTTCCACCTTTCCATAAAAATTGGCAGCCTTCTGAATTAATTTGAACAAGATTGATTGAATAAAAGTAAGGGAATATGTTGGAATAGTATGAACTGGAATATTTTACTGAACATACTTCGGTATTTTTATTATATCTTGAGCTGTAGAGTTCCAAATTGAATGATTTTTAATTTGAATTGAACTAGAGGCATAAGGGTACAAATTTTCTAAAGAGATTAAATTCTAATTCTATCTCTAAAAATTAAGTAATTTGACATGAAGTTAAACACAGAGCACAAATATGTTTTTAAGAATAGTCCACAGTAAATTGAGCATAACTTTAGGAATACTGAACCTATGTATCAATAGAAACTTAAGACATGAGAGAACAATTTGATAAAAGTAAGTGCTTCCAAATTCCGTCATTTTTCTGATGAAATTAATTGTGCAAAATGGACCCAAAAGTGTATCTTCAGACAAATCTGAGCTAATCAATTGAGTGTGGATATCCAAATGAATATTGTGATAAGATTAATGGGTAGAAACTTGAAATTGTCATGAACATGCATTGTACATATTCGGTATACATGAATGTGCATTAATGCATACATTGTCAACTTTGCCATATTGTGTAAATGATTTGTTTACTTATTTGTAATTAATTGTCTTATGTTTAGGCTATAAAATAAAATCTTTTTGTATAGCAATTAGTATAAATATGTAGGCTGTAATCTCTAGAAAATATATAGAATTATTCTCTGTTACCTTTCCTTCAGATAAAGATAAGCATATAATTAATTTATAACTAGTGCTACCACCAAAAGACGAATAAAGCTGCAATGGCATTCCAATAGCAAATCTTCCAAGTCCAAGCATACCCTTTGAGCCACTAGCAAGATTGCTTATGTTCCAAGCATTTGCATAAGCAAATATGAAATTAGGAATTATGACTAGAGGTCCTGGTTTTTTTTCCATTGGTGGATCGGAGAGCAATAGTGTCCCTGGAAATCTCTTCCACTTCAACCTTTCCAAAAACTATATCTTCAGACGTGACGTAAAAAGTGTTGTTGAGAAATTTAGGTTCGGGTGTGAGAAAAGAGCTCTATTCTCCATTAATCAAACACAGAAGCAATAAAGACATGAAGAAAATAAGAAGCTTATGCCTGAGTTGTCGAAGAAGAGAAGGATACGAAGAACATATCGGCTGAAGAAACAAATGACTTACATGAAGACATACTCCCGTGGAGACAACGCCTCATTCACGTGACAACACAAAATATCTACAGAGGATTATACACGGTCGTTTAAACATGCAAGACATAAGACTAAAAATAGTGGTGTTTACATATAAAGTGCAGACACAAGCATGAAGCAAATACATCAAACTCTGTCGTTTCATTAAAGCTGTCACAACTCAAATGGGCAGACTAAAACGCACAGCATCAAGGGAAGTCACTTAAAGACACACGTAAGGCACATGTCTGATTTTGACTCAATCAACTCTCCACCAAAGATTGTCTTCTTCGTTCCTTCAGATATAAAAGGAAAGGCAAGGCTTCAGACCAAAAGATATATAACACATACAGAAAATTCAGTCTTCAACTTACATGGTTATTTTCTATCTTTGAGAGTGCAAGAAAGAGAGATTGTATAGAAAGGTTTGAGAGTTAGCTAGAGTACTTACCAGTGAGTACTAGGAGAGTGAAAGCCTCTTGCAAGTGATTGAAAAATCACTCAACTCTGTAACCTGTTCCATCTCTTTCTGCATTAGTGAATTTCCTCCACCACTGAAAAGTGGGAACCTTGGACGTAGGTTGCTTTGTGCCACCGAACCAAGTAAATTTGTCTTCTTAATTTTCTGCAAGCTTTACATATCTGCAAAATTGACAAGCTTTATCAGTATTTGTGTTTAACAAGATAACAGAATCAGTAAGAAAACCCAACACTGTACCTTCGTTTTTATATCTTGCCAACCCCATGCTGCCTCTGCTTTTCTTCCTTTTAAAGCCTTTCTCCTTCGTTATTTTCTCCATTGGGATTTGCGTTGATTTTAGCAGCTACCGCTGCACTCCTCATCTTGTACATAACTTGCGTGTTGTTGCCGACCATGCCTCTTGATTTTACTTCTTGTCTGGACGTTCACTGTAGGTATCTCCCTTCTGATTTAATTGGCTAATTCATGTTGCTCCTATTCCTTGCGCCGACAACTGTCCTCTCTGTTGCTAATAGAAACGCTACCTCCCAATGACTTGATTTGATCCCCTTATGCGTGATTTTTCTTTGATTCTCCACTGAGCCGCCGCACTCCTCTTTATTTGCTGTACTCTTGCGTTATTTTCTCCATTAAATTCGGTTCTCCGCCGTCTCCCTTTTCTTGATTTTGTTTTTATTTGATTTGTTTTCACGCCTTCCAAACGTTTGCTTGCTTCCTCTCTTTAATTGATGCGTCACCTCCGTTGTTGAGCTCCAGCTATTGCCATCTCACGCGTGTCTCTTGATTGCATGACTTTTTAATCCTGCGTGCTCCTGACCTTTTTAATTTTACTGCTAGGTCCCCTCTATGTTGCTAGGAGCTTGAAACCCATGTGTGCTGTCGTGTGGATGCCTTGTCCCCTGTGGTTGACTGCGTGACTAATTTGCTAAGGGCTTTTAATTCATGATTTATTGCTTTTTCGTCAACTTCATTCACGCGCTTGCTCCATGTCTGTTTCTACCTTTAATAATTTTGCTCTCCTCTTGTGCTGTCACGTGCTTCCTCTTGTGCCAGTTGCCTCCACTTTATGTGACAATTTATTTAGCTACTCTTAAAACCCTTTGCTCCTGCGTGACTTGTGTGATTTTTCTCCTGCCCATTTAATTTGTTCCACTCTGTATTGACTTCCAACGTCGTCGCTTTGGCTGTCTTGTTTCTGCATTTTAATCTTCTGGTTGTTGCACGAGGCCACATCTAATTAGGGTCAACATTTAATTCAACTCTTTTTTATCCCAAAACTATTGTGGTTCTTTTTATTTGGTTCCAAAATGCACCTTGACATAAAACACAATTAATTTCCATTAAGTATAACTTCAAACTTTAAGAATAAAGAAAATTTACACACAAAAAGATGGAAAATAACGACATTAACAGCTACAATCATCCAACTTCGAGTCCTTATTAAACCAAGGTCGCTACCTTCATGTTCGTAATCTCAAGTTTTACTTCACATCTATCAAGAAATTAGAAGCTTTGGAGCTTCAGATTGTGAGGGGGCAAGTAATTAGATTGATATAGAAGGAATAGTTCAAATTCTAACTTGTGTATTTCTACTCATATCCCTTTCAATTTAAAGTTACAAAAAACAAACTGTCTGTTGCTCTGAATTAGTTATGCAACGTATCAACAACAATTTTTATGACAACTCACAAAAATCGTGTGTATGTATATTATTTATGAGCCAAAAGTCTATTTTTAACCTCAACATTTATAACTGAATACATGATAGATCATAACATTTCGAAACGTTCAAATTGAATCCCCAACATTTTAAAAAAGTTTGAACATATCCTAAATGAATCAAAAATTTAATAGAGATAACTCCTTGTTAGTTGAATGCTACGCCAAGTATGTTTAAAGCAGGAAAGAGGAGATTGAGAAAAGAGAGGGCAACTGATTTTGTGACTAAATATGTATACATATGAGTTTAGGATTAGTAATCCAGGTACAATAATGTAATTACAACTAGCAAGGAATGAAGATACTTCTTTATTACCGGTATGCAAAATTATATTATCATTATACAATTATGTAAGATTATACATTTTTTCATACTTCTTTATCTCTTTTTTATAGTTCAAATGGTTATACATTTGGTTTTATGTCATAAAAAGAGGATGGAGGCATTTGAGGCTAAATTTTGCTATTGATTATTAGTTTCTAAAGATAAAATTCCAAAGCCAATTATTTACTGTAGTTGGGAGGAATGGTGATGGAGGGATGCATCCATTGACTTGAGTTGTTGTGGAGGTAAAGAATAATGTCTATGGACGTAGTTTATGGATCTTATGGCTTTTGTCTTGGAATTATATAGTGGTGAATGGCTTACAGATATATTAGACATGCAAAAGCGTCTTATTTTTCATATATTTCTAATTAATTGTTATACAATTTCTTTTATATTAACTAAATTCTTTCTAATGTTTTAGGGATTATTCAGAGTTACTTAACAGAGATTATCATATGCCACTCATTAGATATGTGTTAGGCACATATACTATAATTGGCATGTGAACTAGAAAGGAAAGGATTTGTTGAAGCAGTTATAGAATTATGCATAGTCAAAATGCACAGAAAGTTTAATTAGTAGCTAAAAGGATTGGATAAAATAAAACTTGAAATATGTATTAGCATTCTTTGAATCGAAATGCCCAATTTTTTATGACAATATGAACAAAACCTTTAATGGGTGGATCTTATTAGTAAGAGATAGGTTAGTTATTAACATGCTTGAAACAATTAGAATCATAATGAAGACGAGACATGTAGATATGAGAGAATTTATACATTCTTAGAAGCTAGATTTTGCGCCTTATGAAGAAATTGGAGAAGAAAAAGAAAGATGCAATGCAATGTCGAATAAGTACGGAATGGACATATGAAATGTCAAAGGATGATGACAAGCATATTGTAAAGATTGGTAGACACTAATCATGTAGTTATTGAGCATAGAATATGGATACCTTGCAAGTATGTTACAAGTGCTACGCATCATTCTGAATAAAGGGCGGAGACAATTGTAGATGATTGCTTTAAGAAGGCTCAATTTCTCCGATTGTATGACTATATGTTGCAACCTATTAAGAGTGCAACTTTTTGGCCTACTATTAATCCAGAAGTGATAATCGCACAACCAAAAATAGTCATGCCAGGGAGACGAAAAAATAGCTAAAGAGGAGTAAATGAGCCTAAGAATTTGAAAAATAAAAACAAATTGAATTGAAAGGGACATGTACAAAAATGTAGTAAATATGGCAATTCTGGCCGTAATGCCAAAAAATATAAAAATGAAGACTCAACTCAACATGGTCAGGAAATATTATTTGATTATCAAACCTTGTATTGCTTCATATACCAAAGTTAGAATGTTATTTTTATCATATTTATTAGGTTATCACTGAGGCATCTTCACAAGTTACCGATGCAAACTTGGTTGAAGATATTGTCATATTGAGTCAACAAAGCAACATTGGGAGTTCCATATATGAGCATTCGTTATATTGTTAATAACTAATTCAAATGAATAATATTAATAACATGTGTGTTTGTAGGTTGCTAGCTCTTCTTATAGCATTAAAATGATGGAGAAGTTACTTTGCATACATTCAAATTGTATTTTGAACCTATGGGTATAAAAGTTTTAGTGGACAATCTACCATCAATTCCAATAGTTATACTATGAAGCAATAAGGAGGCGAGCATCATTTACTCAACGATTACATAATCAACCTTCCCAGTCAAGTGCAGACGAGGGAAGCAATGTTTAATGTTGTTATATGTGTTGTTGGTACTTTTGTATATAGATGGATAGATAAGTGTTGTTAGTACTTCTGTTGTTGGTATTTTTGTTTATAGGTATTTAGATTCATTGGGACAGATCTCAATACTCCTTAGGTTTCTTATAGAATGCATACATTGAGTGAGTATTGCAAAGGTTTAATATGGTTGATTCTAAACCTATTGCAACACTTTTCTCTTACGGTGAGAGATTATCTTTTACATAGTGTCCAAAGAATGAGGTAGAGAGAGAGAAGCTATGTATAATGTGCCTTATTCTATTATGATTGGTAGCCTGATATATGCCTAGGTATGCACTAGACCGGATATTACATTTGCTGTTGGACTATGGGTAGATATTTGGCTAACTTAGGAATAGACCACTGGAATGTAGTTAAACAAGTGTTTAGATATTTAAAGGAACTAAGGATTATATGTTGACATTCAGAGGGGTCAACAATCTAAATATCGTAGGGTATACATATTCGAATTTTGTTATTTGAATGGACGATAGATAGTCCACTTCAGGTTACATCTTCATGTTAGCAGATGGTGTAGTATCATGGAAGAGTGTCAAAGTAGACACTGGTGACTTCCTCGACTATGCATGCAGAGTTTGTCGCATATTATGAGATTGCTACATAGGCGGTTTAGCTCAGAAACTTGATTTCTAAGTTGTCTGTGGTTGACTCAATTGCTAAACCTATTTGTTTGTATTGTGATAATCTTTTTGTCATATTGTTCAGTAACAACAATAAGAACGTAATGAGATCTAAACATTTAGAGGTCAAGTATTTGACCTTAAGAAGTTGATACAGAAAGGTGATATCGAGGTGGAGCATTTGAGGATTGAGGAGATGCTTATTGATCCTTTAACTAAAGGACTTCACCCATTTGTTTTTGAGAGACATGTATATAGTATGGGTGTATTGAAGTCTTTAGATACTGTCAGTTAGGGATCATTATGTTTACTCCTTATATGTTTATGTGTTTTGATGTATTATAATAGCATGGTTGTTTAGCAATAAAGATGATCATCATTTATCCTTAGTTATGTACGTTGTCATAATACAGATAAAAGTCTTAAGATCTGTGTTGATCTTAAGCATTGTAAAGTTCACTAGGCATACATACACATACATACATATTGACCTTAAGTCTAGTCTTCAGGACATATATATATGTGTATGTATTTCCATGAATTTTGACATGATATAGGGAGATATAAGTATTTAATTTCACAAAGATTTTCTCTAATTCAATTTAGTATTCAGTGAGAAAAAACAAACTTTCTCTAATGCAATTTAGCATTCAATGAGAGAAAACAAATTTCTTTGGTACAATTTAACATGTGCAGTTTAATATAAAGTTCAAAAGAATTCAGACCTACAAATGAAAAGATGATAAATTTTAGATTAAATAAGTATCATCTTAGTTTGCCATACACCATTTTCTCATTCATGCTAGTAATGTATTAGATATGTGTATTTTTATTGGATCCGTGTCACACATGAAACATGTATTTCATATTTTCTGGTATCGAAAGCCTTACGAGACAGAATGATGGACTTTCATTATCTTTGGATCAAATAATTTTTAAAACTTGGTCAACCTATACAGTGATTGATTTAATCGCATTTAAACTAATTTTACATTTGTAACAACTATTGTAATTAATTATTGTCTATGGGGGGATAATGTTAGATATTTTCCTTTGAGGTAGACAACAGTTAATTACATATTAACAGTTTTAATAAATTATTGGTTAAACTAATCAAGTTTGATCTGGATAAAGATAATAAAGTGACTCCATAAAAGATCTAAGTTAGTCGGCCGAAGTCCAGTGAGAAAACTAGACCAGGCCCATATTAAGTCTATGATGGGGATGCCCGATATAGCTACTATATATGTAAGGTTAAGGTCTTTTGTAGCTGTTTAAGCAAATTGTGAACATTTGGATACTCTGATCTATTCAGAGGTTCACGTATTAAGAAGTTATAGAGGAGTGTCAGAGTGCCCCATATTGCCTAGACATGAAATTGTTAAATGGTTTATAAGTGGTAAGGGTCAACCATCCAAACAATTAGTTCTAGTTATTTGGACAATGGTTGACCCAAGCCCAATTCTTGTTAATGGACTCTACATTCTACCCATATTAAAAATTCAATATTAACGACATCTCAGGGGTTGAGTCTAATGAAAGCCTCGGTTGATTTGCGTTTGTTTCGACTTTGAAAAGTTTGTTTGAAGTCATGAAACTAAAATAAAATATTTTTCACATATCTTTCATATTTTTCCTTTCACGCTTGATCTGGGTATGTAATTAAGACTCCTGTCACGTACTATACTTCTCCCTAAGAATATGTGAACATAATTTCAGATATTTAATCATCAACTCTTTTCGAAAATTAAATTTTAGTAATAAAGTTTGAAGTAGAGCTGAATTTTTCACTTTTCCGATTTTAGTTCCTAGTATGTACATCGTCACTCAACCTTTCAGCATGATCTAAAGCTCCAAGAATGCTGCTAATAGTACAAGTTTTATTGAAATAAAATATGAATTGTTTTTTAAATATTTTCTAGGTAGTAAAACATGTTAGAATGAACAGAACACTTGCGAATGGTTATATTTTCTTGGAGGAATAGAAAATATCCAAGAAAACTATCAGAAATGGTGCCATTCATGCCCGATGTTGAGTTTTGACGTTTTGCAGCAATTTCCTTCACGCCATTTCTTTTTTTTTTTCTTTTCGACTTTTTTCATAACTTTTGTCACTATTACATTCTTTGGTAATTCAAGGTCGGTGTGCGCGCCCCAAATATCCTGTAGATGATCAACGTGATTCATACAAATTCTAAGCAATTATTGATCTTGACTTTCCATAATTTTACCAATACGAAATGTGTCCAAGTATCAATCCGGAGTGGCGATTTCTGATTTGTGACTTTAGAAACAAGCTGACCTTGGATTCTCAAACAACGTATGCCACACAAATACGACGGAGACCAGGTTCAGTGAACCAATCCTAAGCTCTTAAATACCAGCTAAACCGAGCCTACAGTGTTCATGTCCACGCATTTCCGAACTCCACACATTAGTCATCCTCCGTCGTAACTGCTGCTTCTCGCCGCCGAAATGACGTTCTCGGAGTTCAGACCATTGGACGAGAAAAATTTGATAGAGTACATCAAATCAACGCCGGCTTTGTCTGATAAAATTGGCAACAAGTTCGATGACTTGAAGATCAAAGAAGTTGGGGATGGGAATCTCAACTTCGTCTATATTGTTGTTGGCTCAACTGGCTCTTTTGTTGTTAAGCAGGTAAGTGACTAAACAAGGTTGGATATTTGATTTGTGGGTGACATGGGTTTCTTATGCTGTAATCCATGTCGGACTGTTTGGCCTTTGAGAGAAGGGTGTTGATAGCTGGAAAAGAATTAGGTTTATTTGTACCAAAAGTGAAAAGATTGAAATAATAAAAATTTTGGAAGTCATTTAGTCAAAGAATTCATTTATGGGAGAATTAGTCGAGAAGTTTAGAATTTGAGAAGTTTAGACAATTAATATTATAGTTAACATGCACTTTAAAAATAATAGAGCATGGAGGTAATTAGGTAGGACATGGCCAAAATAAAAAGTAAATTACAAGAAAATTGCTTAGGAATATTGAAGTTGGGAGAATAATTTGTAGGTAGTTAATTAGAACATGGGAAGTGAGTGGGAAGTAGTTACATGAAAACTGTTTGAGGATGTTTAAAGTTGAGATGATTATATAAATTTGCCAGTGTCACAACACAAGGGACACACAATCAGATATTACAAACATACATACAAACAATTAGACTACTCTAACAAAATACCTTATTATTTCAAATTTTCTTGTACTCATCCTTATCATTATTTTCTTTATAGATTGTTCCTTTGTTTTGTCTAAATCAAATAATCTCTGTAGTTTAAATCTTATTTCAGCACTTTTTAGCATTTTGGTAGTTTAAAATTTCATTTTCTAAGCTTTCTGAAGCTCATCTATATCGTTAATTAGAAGTCAAGTATAAATTCTAGGAGAGTTACTCCCTGATATGCTCGAATTCCAAGTTGATTGTATAACTGAGCAATAACTTGGCACATCCAATAGGATACAATGACAAGGAATGAAAAGGAAATAGTTGTGCCTCTAGTCCTAGAGGAAGAAGTCCTTACTATAGTAGGGAAAGGAAGAAGTGCTTACTATAGTAGCATATTAGTCCGGTAAAAAGATTCAGAGTTGCGCCTTGAAGATAGATCTTTTTAAAGCCTATAACACGATTGGGTGGGGTTACTTGAGGGACTGTTTGCAAGGGATCGGTTTGCCCGCCCAGTTTTGTCATTGGATTATGCAATGTGTCCAAACATCCTCGTTGAGTGTGCTTATTAATGGGATTCCTATCAAGCCCTTTCGAATTCGTAGGGTTATTAGGCAAGGGGACCCATTATCCCCTTATCTTTTCACGCTAGCTATGGAGGGTTTTTCTAGGTTACTTAACTCTATGGTGCAATGTAATGGGCTTTTTCAGTATCACCATCTTTGTCGGGAACTGAAGTTGACGCATCTTCTATATGCTGATGATCTGATATTATTATGCAAAGCCAATCCACATGTGCTTCAAATGATGATGAGTTTGATAGATACTTTTTCAAGATGGTCGGGCATGACGATGAATTGTCAGAAAAGCAGTTTCTACATTTCGGCTAACGTGTACAATCGGGAGCAGCTGAGTGATTTGGTGGGGCTGCCACTTCAGAGCTTTCCCTTCTTATACTTAGGAGTGTCAATCACATTCGGCAAGCCTAGGTATTCTGATTTTCTTCCTCTGGTGGAAAAATTGAAGAAGCGCATCAATGCTTGGCAGAACCGGTTTCTATCCTTTGCTGCGAGAGTTAGTTTAATTGTGTCTGTGTTGAATAGTATGCATGTGCATTGGGCTGCGCATATTATTCTTCCAAAAAGGGTTATCAAAGACATCGAGAAGATTTTGAAGACTTTTTTATGGACGGGTACACATGATAAATGTAAGGGCGTTAAAGTCAAGTGGAGCGAGATTGTTAAACCCAATAGGCACGGTGGATTGGGCATCATTTCCATAGATCAGATGCAACGAGTACTACTGATGAAACGGATTTGGAGATTATTTGTGGACAGAGAAGCATTGTGGGTTAGGTGGCTCCAGGTATCTAGGCTTAAGATGCAGAGTTTCTAGCAAGTACAAGTGTCTTCTGAGTTTTTGTTGGACCCCGCTGCCGGAGCCCAACGTCTGACGTGAGAGCGTGGCGAAAAAACGTGATCGTAATACTTGATTCATTTCAAAGAAAAAGACCCGCGGAAAAGTAGTGGGCCAGCTGGTATAATCTACTTGCAAACCCTACTTATTCAAACAATCACATTCAAACATGCACATTTAACGATTTAGAAAAGAATCCATCGGAAGTCTAATGGACCCGTCGTGAGTAAACTCAAAACATGCTCTCATACTTGTAAGCAACCAAAACCGCAATTCATGTTTTAATTGATGATATCTCAAAAACAAATGACAACTCTGAATTCAAGAGCCAAAAGTATAAAACACTCTTGAACCAATGATACTTGAAATGAAATTAAAGTCTTGAAACATAAATATGACAAAATAAACTGGAGTGCTGCCGTACTCGTGACTCACTCACTCGATCTCTGGCTCGTCACCTGTATGGGGGAGATTAGAGGGGGTGAGCTATAACGCTCGTGGGAACATATTTATAATATAGTAATAAGCATAAATAATATTCAAAACATCTCA
>JANTPM010000245.1:43170156-43180872 GCA_025434745.1 Erythroxylum divaricatum | reverse complement strand
CACTTTCACATTCTCATAACATTTCTGTATACTATCACTTCAATACTCCGGACCTTCTATCCGGAGTTCACATTCAACACTATCTCATCATTACACTTCAGAGAATTTAAATCACTAAATTATAACTCTAATACGTTGAGAACCGTATAGGTCACTCACCTAGCTTCCGCGCTAACGCCTGAAAGTCTCTAAAATGTCTGAGGCTAACTTTCCAAAAGTGCCTCTATCATAAATCAGAACACATATTTTTAACACATAGTACATTTCAGCAATAAAGCACGTGTAGAAATCTAATGATAAATACTATGCACTTTCGTGACATTCCTAGCACTGACCATATCAACAATTCCCGTTTAACTTTCTAGAAAAACAGATCTCAATTGACTCTCAAATTATACAATTTGTTTCTGAAATTTAAAAATCATTGCCCAACATAGAAGGACTATCTTTATGCCGAAACCATACTTTACACTAAACTTCCATCCAAATCTGAGGACTTTAACAGACTGCTTCAACACTTCCCCTTTCTATAAGTGTATAAATCCTTGTCTCTAGTTCATAACAAATCCAACATTATCTCATTTGAATGACGGTATAAAAAAATTATCGCTTAAAAACCAAAATATGACTTTCTGGGAACAGTAGCTCGCCGCGACGTGAAGAAGCTCGCTGCGGAGAAGTCCAAACGCTCGCCCTCATCGCGACGTGCACAAATTCTTGCGCCGCGACGTGCACATGAGCATGTCGTGATGTGCGAGCCCGATCGCGCCTCCCGAATCCGTCTTTCAACTAATTTAATCCAACTCTTCCTATTTATTCAACACATAACTCATCTAAACATTACAACCTCACTCTCACACCAATTTCCAACCCATTAACAAACCAAATCCACTCTCAAACGTCAAAAATCTACCATATTCGAAAACCCTAAATCAACATATACTTAACCCAAATCTATCACTTTTCACACTTAAACACATAAATCATTCAACTAGTTAAGAGGAAAGGGGTTTAACTTACTTGATTTAACTTTCAGAAACCTTAAACTCTTCATGGATTTGCCAAAACCCTTTCTTCTTCTCTTTTTCTTCTTCTTCGACGGTTCCTCTTCCTCCTTTCCCCTTTTTCAAACCCAATTTTCCCTTTTATAGTCTTACAAACTAAGAAAAGTCCATTTTGCCCTCTTCATTTAACCTTAAGCCTTATTCTCTTAAGTATCTTGCCCAAATTGCCCTTATCCAAATTCTTATAACTTTACTACTTCAATTTAGAAATTCAGATTCTTAGGGACTGAATTGAAATTCAATTCTTTTAGAATCATTCGCTTTCATGCCTATCAATTTCCAATTCAGTCAATTTATTTGCTTTGACTTTCATAACCTTTCCAATTTCAATTACTCATGCTAACCAAAAATTCCTAAATCATGTCTTTAATTGAGTGTCAGTTGTACAGTCATTGTACAAAAAATTTCATCGGTACCCACTTTGCACTTTAATGCTGAATACACGTAAATCATTCCAGTTCAATCCACACACACAAATTCTCATTTTCACAAAGACACAAAGCCAGGAATTGTCACGAGTGCATACACAATCTTGTGTACAAAATCACAACCCAGTCTAAATTTACTATTTTATTCTTCCCATTGGTGATGGGATGCTACAGCAAACAAGTTCATCACCCGATTTAAGAAGATAAGAATTTGATATTGGATTGCAATCCTAGAGACTGAGTATGTGAAGTTAGCTTAAAGAGATCTCAATATGGAACTTCCAAAAATGATAAGGTATAAAATTTTGTGATTCCTATAAGTTGACACCAAAAGTATCTAAATATGAAGAATTTATTGGAGAAGAAGAACATCAAAAAAATAGTTCAATTCATACTTATTTTATGGAAACAAATTCATATGATAGCCCCTCTATAGAGCAAAATATCTAGAGGTTAAAAGGAAAATACAAGGACCAATTACTCATATTTAATACACTTTTGACACCTTTAATTAGATGAAATCTTTGATTTTTTGTTAAAGGAAAATTTTATTACTTTACAATTAAAGCACAAAATTCCTATAAACGAAGAAATCAGAGGAAAAGGCTACTGCAAGTAACATAATACATAGAGTCATATAACAAATTTATGTTTGGGATTCAAGAATATAATTTGAAATTATTGATAGGCTAAAAAGAATCCAACCTATTTTTCCCAAATGAAAAGACCCAACTACTAGAAGTCCTAAAAGTGATTTGGCTAGAGAATTCATGGACATAGGAATTAGATGAGAAGTCTAGGATTTAAAAAGTCCAGGAAATTGATACATAATTGACATGTACTTTAAAAATAATAGTGCATAGAGGTAGTTAGGACTTGACCAAAATGGAAAGTAAGTTGGAAGTTGAGCAGTTATAGAAACTTTGCTTGAGGCTATTGAATTTAGGAGAATAGTGTGTGGTAGGCAATTAGCTAAAATGTGAAAAGTGAGTTGGAAGTTGAATAGTTACAAAAAAACTACTTAAGGTAGTTGAAGTTGATCGGAATATAGAGATTAACCAACATCATAACACAAAGGGCGTATAATCAGATACAACAAACATAAATATAAATAACTAGATTATTCCAACAAAACACCTTGTTAGTTGTTACTTTCTTCTTTTCTCCTCTTCTCAAATTTCCTTTAGTTTGCATAGGGGAGGAAACTGGTCTGGTATCCAAAAAAAAAGTTGAGCCAAAAGGAAAATTATAAATATATAATGGTAAGAGATGCCTATATAAATATTAGGAAAGGGCAGGTGAAATGTGAGTTTTGGTGAAATGTGAGTTTTTCTTACCACTTTGATGCACCTTTTAAAAAGTTCATTTGCTTATAATTTGCCATTCTTCATCACTGATGTTTACGAGATCTACTTGATTTAACTGTTTTTTACTGATTGTTAAACTATAGACAGTCCATTTTAACTTGATTAAAAGACCTTTTCTCTCTTCAACTTGTTTTTTGTGTGTAGCTCATAAGATTCCAAATATGTTGGCAATAAATATAAATTATAACCTTAAATCATATTTATGATTAGATAAATTAAACTCCTTTAATTTATCTTTAATTCTCTAATTGAACAATTTACATTTTAGATCAAGATTGATGTCTAACAATTTTTGTGTATGCTTTTTTTCGTATAATTCAATCTTTTCACCATGCAATGCTTTGATTAGATATAAAGCTTGAAATTAATTTCTATTTATTTTATTATAATCATATTAGTTCTTCACTATTGGTAAATAATTTAATTAATGACATCTGATAATTATTTTCAAAGTGTCATTTCACCTTGGCCAAGGATTATCTAAATCAATACTAATCGAGAACAACAAAACATTTTCTTTAATTACTTTAGGGTAATGAATCCTATATTGATCACTCATCTATTTTCACATAGTTCATGTTATATTCAATAATTATTGACTAAGCTATGTTTGGCTAAAATAAGTTATAAATAGGATTAAAATATAGCAATCGCTATATGAGCTACTTTGGAGATCTCAAGTCAAAGGATTACTTATATAATCATCATAATGAAAATTTCTATAGCTATACACGTAATGTTCTAAATCAAATTTTCATATAGAGTCAGTTCAGTGAACTTGTTTTTTAAGAAACACTCACATGTTTATTTAAGTATCTCTACACTTTAGTCTATGAGACTAATTTCTTCCTTTATAAGGAATAAACATAATGTGCGCTATTTTTTTATTTTATTAATCTCATGGACTTTATCACATACATCTAAATATGTATAAGATAATGAATGATTATAAAAAATTATGTCACCAAATTATAACCCATTAATTGATTGTAGGACATAAACCAATAATCTACTACTTGCACTAAGCCAATTGTCTAAGCATCTTATACCTTGTCTATATATGATGATAATGCTACTACCGAGACAATAGCTTAGTGAGAGAATTATACAAAATTAATCTTAATTATCATTGTAATTAAGAAAAACTACCTAAATACATATTTAGATCTTTGATAAAACCTTAATTCCTTTGGTGTGCCCAATGAATCTAATGTTCTATAATATATTACTGTCTAAACAACATAAGAAAGAGTTCATTAAAGAACTCATTTATCCATTTAATCATTTTCACTAAATAAAAAATGTATTATAGCTTGATTAGTAATTAATGCTATAATAAAACACCTCAAATCTGAAAAAAATAGTTTTTTTAAATAAAATATACTTTAAGTAGGATTTACTCCTAAAGTTAATATTCTTATAACCTTGAAGTCAAATATCAACTTATACTTAGAATAATTGATATAGTTGATAATTTACAAGTATTAGATATCTCAAATACTAAATACTTTTAATACATTAGCTATGTACTTGGACTAAAATATTAAAATAACATCCGTACCTATCTTTATAGATCCAATTCTCATAATTAAGTGGTTATCTTTTCATATCTAATAAGAGTCATTCTTAGACAATTGTAATTTTAGCAAGGGTGAATTATCAAAAGAATCCTAAACTTTTGTCAATTTTTTAATTATAGCTTGAACTTTAAAAAGTAATAATAAAATACTCAAAGTTTCAATTTGTTTCAATTCTAGCTTGACGTTAGTCTCATTGTTGTCTTTACTGATGTGGCACTGCCACGTGTCATTAGACCCTTATTAATTACATATGCCAGCGAAATTAGCAAGTCTGAGTTTGATTATTGAAATGACATCATTTCATTATAGAATTGAGATGATGTCGTTTCATTTTTCTAGAGAATTACCTAGGCATTGTTCTCTCAAACCTAAATCCTTAATTTCCTCTTACTCACTCTCACTCTCACTTTTACACCATCGTTTGTAACCTATAACCTGTAATCTAAGAGAACATTTGACTATCAAATATTTCATGTGAAGTAGAATGGTGGATAATTCTTGACAAATATAAAGGGCAAGTTACTGTCAAACCAGAAACATGCACGAAATTTGATGAGTAAAATGCAAAACATGTTTCAGTGGTAGCCACCATAAAAGCAACCTGGCCATAACTCTTGCATACTCAAATGTAACAGAACGATATCATTCAAACCAATTTGTAAAATCATAAAAGCCCTATCAAGAATTATGGTTACACTATAACATGTGTTAATGGCAAATAAAAAGACCAATTAAGTCGTCTCTAATCTCTTCTCTTTTCATATATTCTCTCTTTTAACTTCTCCTTATCTCTTGCTTTCGAGATATGTGCGCTTCCTTTAATTTTAGTGATTGGAACCTATTGACAGTTACTAGGTTAGTTAAACAAATATGGACTTACTCTTGCCTTTAGGTGTGTAGAGTCGATTAAGATACTTCTTTTTTTGATGGTTTCTAATTTTTCATCAGTTTATTAATCTATTTTCTGCGTGAGAACGAGGGTGTAAGAGTGAGAATGAAGTGAGGGACTTTGGTTATAGATTACAAACTAGGGTGTGAGAGTGAGAGTGAATAAGAGGAAATTAAGGATTTAGGTTTGAAACGACGCCATTTCAATAATCAAACTCAAAACTGTTAATTTCACTAACGTGTCTAATTAATGAGGGTTCATTGATACCTGACAGTGTCACATTAGTAAAGATAACGGTAAGACTAACGTCAAGCTAGAATTGAAATAAATAGAAACTTTGAGCATTTTATTGCTATTTTTTAAAGTTTGGGCTAATTGAAAATTGACGAAAGTTTAGGTTTTTTTAGTAATTAACCCCTTTAATAATTGCAATATGAACTTTGTTTTCTTTATAAGCAATATACTTATACATACTGATACTAAAGAGGACAATTATACTCCCATTAATCTTCTTGTAGATATGATAAATTCACAATCATCTCTAAATCAAATTTTTTTAGTTCATCATAAAAGTGAATTTTTCAACTGCTCGTAGCTTTCTAATTATACATTAAATGTATCAGCAAAGGCTATAGTTCCAATTTAATGTATTATCATGAGATTTGAACTTTTCAAATTCCATCTTACTTATATTACATATCTTGAGAACCATTCTAATATAAGTATACACTGAAACAAATAATTTGTTCAATGAGTTTGTAAGATTAAATCTATACCTTTAGATATCTCATAATTTTTTATTATCTAGTTTAGTTCTAAACTTATTGGATAATACATGATTCAACTAAGCATCAAATCCCAAAATCACTTAAATTTGACTCTTTCAAAGTCTTAACTTTTCATATCTAATATGAAATCTTGTTAATTGATTTAAATAGATTATTGAGGTTAAATTATTATACTAGGTATAGTTGAGGAAAAAAATATTGCATCATATAATATCTCATACTATATGTTCCTCCTTGCACAAATCCATATTCTTATGGAAATTAGTTGTGAAGGTATTTACTAGAGAACCTCATTACTTAAATAACTGAAAAATTTAAAACTTACCATGTCAATCTCATCGAAGTGCTTTAGCATTCTTAATGTCTAATTTCTACTTAGATTTGAACAATTTAAACTCTCAATTTAAATCAATATCATTTAATATATGTGACTATATCTCATAAAGTCATTAGTACTTCTAATGAAATGTTAGAGCCATCCTTTTATGATTGCTATTCCATCCAATACATCACATATATTAATTTAACAATTTAATATCATCATCATCCTTTCATCAAAGGTTGATTTGATTATTCTTCGACTTAACAAGTTTCGTAAGTTTCATGTAATTCAAATAAAAAAGATACATATATCCTTTTATGTAACGTTATAATTCTCATCATGTTGATTTAAGCAATATGACATAATAGGATAATCTTAGTTATTCAATTTTATATTCTTGTTAGTTATGTTAATCATAAGTCTCCTTTGATCCAACATATACAAACTATTTGTATAAATTTGGATTAACTCTTGTTACTCATCAATCTATTTCTTATCATTCATTGAACATTGTAGTAATGTTGAATTTAGATTCAGTATCAAATATTCATAAGCATAAACTAGAAATATATATGACCTCTCTCATATCACGTATAGGCAAAAAAAGTCATGCGATTATTTTTCCTTCTGGTTACAACTATTATCAAATTATAACAAAGCCTTTAATTGTAGTCCAAATATATGCTTTTAGTAAACTAAATTGAGTCAAATAATTCCATCAATATTGTATACCTTTTAGCTCTACTTCATGTGATCTCTTGTATCTTGCTATCATGATATTGACATACATCTCACATTTTTTCATTGAAGTTTATAAGATATTTGTCAACTCAAAAAGTCATTACATTTTTTCATCAATATGATATTGACATATATCCAAAACTTCGTCATCAAATCCTCAACAAATTTGTTTTACTAATTTAGTATCAAATATTCTAAATAAGGTCAATTCTACTTAAAATAAAATATAAATATAAGAAAAGTAAATAATTGATTACATGCCATAACTATTGAATAAAATACAGAGTTTAATTATGTATTTGGTTACTTCCATTATATTATTCAAAATAATAGCCTTCGTTATTATTTGACAAATTAATCTAATATCTCTAATGGCATAGGATTTTATTTAAATTTAGTTGATTTTGAGTTTGCTAAAAAAAACTGAACTTAAATTATGTAGATAATAATTTTATCAATCATAAGATTTACTATAAGGTATAAACAAACAATTATTTGTGTTTGGCTGCAGGCACTTCCATACGTACGTTTGATAGGAGAATCGTGGCCAATGAGTAAGGAGAGAGCATACTTTGAATCTTTGACACTCAAGAAACACGGCAAGTTATGCCCTGAACATGTGCCTGAAGTTTATCATTTTGATCGTACCATGTCTTTGACTGGCATGCGATACTTGGAGCCCCCACACATAATCCTCAGGAAAGGATTAGTCGCTGGAATTGAGTACCCGATGCTAGCAGAACATATGTCAAACTATATGGCAAGGACTCTGTTCCACACATCCCTTATTTATCGTACCACAACAGAGCATAAGCGTGATGGTATGTCATATGGTCTGCTTCCTATATTCCTTATGCCATTCTGGTTGGTGGCATGCTTTTTCCTCTGTGTCATAAAGATGACAATTTATACGCAATGCATCTAACATGATTGCAACTGCCGAATTCTGTGCAGTTGCTGAATATTGTGCCAACGTGGAGTTATGCAGACTTACCGAGCAGGTTGTGTTCTCTGACCCATACAGAGTGTCTCAACACAATCGTTGGACTTCCCCTTATCTTGACCGAGACGCTGAGGCCATTCGTGAGGATAATACCTTAAAACTTGAAGTTGCAGAGTTGAAATCTATGTATGGATTCTATTTTACTACATTTTTATCTTTGTTAATATGTTTGTGTTAATCTATTTCTTAATCTATCATTATCAACATTCTTGTAGGTTCTGTGAAAGAGCTCAGGCTTTAATACATGGGGATCTTCATACTAGCTCTATCATGGTTACCCAGGATTCAACTCAGGTTTTGGATTCAGAATTCGCATTTGTCGGCCCGATGGGTTATGATACTGGTGCTTTTGTTGGGAACTTAATTTTAGCATTTTATGCTCAAGATGGACATGCCAATCAAGAGAATGACAGAAAAGTATGTATAGAACAAATATCTCATCACCTCTTTCTGGTCTTTGTTCTTGCATACTTGAAATATAAGATCAGTATTATGATTGTTTATATTCCTGTTTTTGCTTATAAACTGGAAAGTGTGTTTCATGAGCTTTATTTTGCTTTATGTTGGAATATGTATTCATTAATTGGCCTACAGCTTTACACTTGAAAGCTACATTTTTGCAGAAGTATAAAGAATGGATTTTAAAGACCATAGAGGAGACTTGGGTTCTTTTCTATAAAAAGTTTACTGCCCTCTGGGACGAGCACAAAAATGGCCATGGAGAGGCGTACCTTCCTGAAATTTACAACAATCCTGAACTTCAGCTTCTTGTGCAGAAGAAATTCATGACAGATCTGCTCCATGACACCCTTGGATTTGGTGCAGCAAAAATGATAAGGTGAGATGAAAATTTTCATTTGGCGATGTAGTTTCCGCACTTTTTTTTTAATTTTGTTTTGCTTGAGAGAGATTATGGTCTACACTATTTCAAACATTCTGAACTTTTCAATTTACAGGAGGATTGTGGGTGTAGCTCATGTTGAAGATTTTGAGTCAATTGCTGATGCTGCCAAACGAGCCAAATGTGAGCGCCAGGCTCTGGAGATGGCAAAGCTGCTTGTTAAGGAAAGGCGCAAATTTCAATCCATCTCTGAAGTTGTAATAGCCATTCGGCAAAGTCAGTGATGACAAACTTCTAAAAAGCTTATCTCCTCTCACTTTAGCTACTGTAATTCGATATTAAGGCTTGTTTGTTTTTGATGTTTCAAAACAAAACAAATCATAAGAGATATGTTGGAAGAGGATGCCAATAAAAAATAAAAGTACCAATCAAGCTACTTAGTTGAGGATTGTGATATGATGTTTTAAGTATAATAGTATTGTTAATATTGCGAAACAATGAACTACAAGTAGGTGTTTTGAGTTTCAGGCCACCTGTTTTCGTTATTGGATGGACAGATGCTCATAAAATAGAGTTGACAGAGAATAATAGGATCTATTCTTGATGTTGTGAGTCCTAGGTAATCAATGACATTTAAGCACTAAAGTGACATTTAATGTATGAATTCTTAATTTTATTAAGTAATGAATTTTGTCACTCAAGATTAAAGATTTTATTAATACTTTAAAAGGCTTACTGATGTTAGAGTTTTAAAAAATTATTTTTGTGTTTTTTTAAGGCTTTTGTAATGTGTAAAAATTATAAAAGTAGTTTTGTTTTTTATTTTAGGTTTTTTGTCATAATCTTATTCATATATTATTTAATTATTTAATACACTAACATAATTCTTATCAATATAATTTAATAATTTAATGAATTTCAAAATTTATAATTACTTTAAATTTTATAAATTAAAATTATTTACTTAATTAACTTATAAAATTAATTTAATATTTAATTATTATCAATAATAAAAATATAAATTATGTTAATATAAACAATTAAAATGTAGCCAAAAAATATCACAAGAAAAGATAAGATCAGAAAACAAATGATTATTCCTAAATTTTTACAACTTGCAAGAGGAAAAAGCTAACTACATGTGTCCCCTTTATAACATATTTTAATCCCCTCCATTGCTGTAATCATCAAACTTTGAGTCCTTATTAAGCCAAGGTCGCCACCTTCATGTTCCTAATCTCATGTTTTACTTCACGTCTATCAAGAAATTAGAAGCTTTGGAGCTTCAGATTGTGAGGGGGCAAGTAATGAGATTGATATAGAAGGAATAGTTCAAATTCTAATTTGTGTATTTCTACTCCATATCCCTTTCAATTTAAAGTTACAAAAAACAATATGTTGCTCTGAATTAGTTATGCAGTGTATCAACAACAATTTTATGACAACTCACAAAAATCGTGTGTATATATTATTTATGAGCCAAAAGTATATTTTGAACCTCAACATTTATAACAGAATACATCATAGATCATAACATTTTGAAACGTTCAAATTGAACCCCCAACTTTTTAAAAAGTTTGAACATATCCTAAATGAACAGAAAATTTAATAGAGATAACTCCTTGTCAGTTGAATGCTACGTCAAGTATGTGTAAAGCAGCAAAAAGGAGATTGGGAAAAGAGAGGGCAACTG
>JANTPM010000245.1:43084513-43097498 GCA_025434745.1 Erythroxylum divaricatum | reverse complement strand
AATCCTCGTGTTTTCGATTATACGTGATGTTTTTGTATGGTCTTTTCCGCAGCGTATTGTGAATACTCGGACCATACGCGATCCTACAGAGCAGTCACAAATGATAAATGAAATTAAATTATATTGTGAAAGTTTAAAGGGTTTTGCTAGATCATCAACAAAGAGAGAACTTATGCTGAAAAAAATACAGCCAGGTAAGTTTCATACTTTTAATTCAATATTTACTTATTAATAATATATATTTTATGATAACTATTAATTTAAAATACAAATGAGTGGTACAGATTATTCGATGACAACACTCCAATATTAAGAAAACTCTCTATTAGGTTACTCAGTCAAACAACTTTTGCATCAGGTTGTAAACATAATTGGAGTGCTGTCGAACGTATTCATACAAAGAAACGAAATCATTTGAAAAAATCACAGACTTAATGACATTTTTTACGTTACTTATAATCTGAGAATGAAGAACATGTATTTTATAGTTTTGTTTTTATTTCAATTATTTTATTTTATTATTGACTTTATAATTTGTCTATTATATGTTCAAAGCGCTTAGTAAGAAGAGAACATATGATCCAATTGATATTGATTGTATTGAATATACTGATTTTTGAATCGAAGAAGAAGAAATATCGCCTAATCTTGATTATAATAAACTTGAAATGACGATTTATAAAGAAAATGCATTCGTTACAATGAATGAATTAAGAACATCTACTGATGATCAGTTCATATCTTATTTTGATCATATTTTAAGTTAAAATTATACTGTATTACAAGTTTACAATTAAAAATAATTTCATAGATTACTAATTTGTAATTTCTTTTAATGCAGTAGAAAAAGTTGACGGAAAAACTTTGGATGAAAGTGTAATTTATAAATCTTTAAATAACATTAGAGAATTTAGAGCTTTTGACGATAATGAGACACAAGCTCATTCAAAAATACAATTTTGATTTTTATTGTTATTTTAATTTTTATATTAGACTCGTATTTATTTATTATTAGTTCATTATATAATAATAAACATTAATGTATTTTTTATTTCAATGAAATATTTTATTTTTACTTATTTTTGTAAGTATTACTTCTTATTTATTATATACCAGTTATATATATGTTTACTATCGGTTGAATATCTAAATCTTAAACCTTTCCTTCGATCGGTTTGATGTCCGATTCAGTTTTTAAAACATTAGAAATAACTTGAAAATGGTGCATTTACTTAAAAATACATGTTGCATGTTAAATTGACTCAAAAATTAGATAAAATAATTTGTATATTTAATTGAAGTCGCGCGATTTTAAAAAATAGAGATCTAGATAATTTAATAAGAATTAGAAAATTATGAAATATGGAAAAGAAAAGGAACAAAAAATGCAATCGGTGTCGCGTTGGGAAGAGAACTGATCGATCCAATTTGCAATTTCTTTCATTGGACGGTGTTTAATAAGAAGAGACATCGAGACCTTCTTTAGACTAATGGAAGAAGGGACATACAAACAAATAACTACTGTATAATCAACGTATAATTTCCAAGTGTAGAAGCCATCACACTTTCATGGGTCATTTTATTTTCCAACGCTGAGAAGTCCCAGCTGCTTGAAGCCTGTACTTGAATCTCCTGTGCTTCAAAACGTACACCCACACTAATGACCGCTTCCGCTATGACTTGGTCCGGAATAGGCCCTGTTTATGATGCTCATAGTGTTGAGCATTGTAGAAGAACTGTGGCGGTGGTCTTTAAGTAACCTCATTCCATCAACCCGCATGGAGTTGTAGGTCACCAAAAAGAAGAAAATGAATATGGAGAACAGTACAAGTGACTTATACGACATGATTGTATTTCTTCCCTCTTTCGCAACTAGGCTGGTGGCTCCAATCAGGATTTCCTTCTGGCTTAACGCTAGAGGGAAATAGATAGTTACTGTTCTCGCCAGGTACTGGTTGGTGGGTTTGAGATGGTATGGTTACAATGGTGAGGCACGATGTTCATATCTATTATATATATACATGTGAACAATGCATGTCCCTGGAAATGGGCACAGAGAAGGAAGAAATTAATATGAGAATTGCGTGGTTGACAGGCAAGTGTTGTGGGCTGGCATAAGAAGAGAAATGCTAGATTTTCTTGTTGGTTGAATTTGGAATTTGATCAAAAGCTCAGAACGCCGTGTTTTGACTATGCAATTAACATATTTTCTGCATTTCTTTATAATACTTTTGGCTATCGGTCAACTTCGGATTATGGCTAGATCTAATTAAATAAATACAAAGACGTTTACATTTCTGATCCATGTTCTCTTATTAAATTAGTGCAATTGGAATAGCGTGTTCCCTTTTGACCTAATCAGTTCCCCTGTTTTATTCTATTCACATAAAAGAGGAAAACTCACTTAGCAAGGTCGATGTTTGCCTCCAGGAAGGAAAAAATAAGTAAAAAACCTCGAGCTTATCACTTGCTGTTAAATTAAAAGTCAAGAGAATAAGGTATTATATTATATTTATATATATATTCTTTAAAATTGCCAAGTTCAAACCAGACGACCCCAACTAAATTTTGGACAGGCTGCCAAATCGTCAGAATAACATGAAAAAATCTTTATTCTGAGATTGAATAAGCAATTACCACGAATGGTCAAGAATAAATGCCCATTAACAACGGATAGACTGCTCCAGTAATGGCTGATTTTACAAGAGTTTTCAAGGACACGTGTAGCTGCCGTGTGCATAGAATAATAGCTACTTGGTTGAACAAGTCCTGTTTCGTCTATCTTATTGTGGGTGGATTGGATTGTCAATCGTTTGAATCTCCTGCAATGGGTCTCACAGTTTGAAGCACATAGGTCGAACTCGGTGGGCTATTAATGTAGAGATTTCATATTGCCGGAGTGGTCGTTTCAGCAACACTAGTTTACCTGCAGTGCAGTCCTTGGTCATCATTTCAGAAGTCTTGTGATTCTATCGTCACAAAAGAATTTTCCTTCCAGAATTTCATACCCATTCCACTTTCGACAATGTGCCTTTCCCTGAAATAACGATCAACAGGAAGAGTTCAACGAAAATATAAGGACTAGTCATCACATACAAAACTTAACAGACCCACACAAAGTGAATTCTTTCCTCTTAATTGTTACGGTGTTAGTGAAAGTGCTAGTATTTCCATCTTGAGGATTTACACTTCCAATCAAAAATAATGCTCCTCCAAAACTGGATGCACTGCTTTTGAGCCACTATTTCACCGTTACAAAAGAATTACAGCGCAGTATTCTAATTTTCATTAAACACTGCCGTCTAAGTAGCTTGGGGCAAGAAGTGCAAGGGTACCTTCATATGAGTGCTCCCAAATATTGTTCATTGGGAATGGAAAGTGTGGCCAGAAAACAGACATTCATGACTGGTAGCCCAAACAATCAAAGGCATCTACAACCCAGTGGTACCACAACGCCCGGGGTGGATCTTTTTCTTACTCATTACATCTTTTTTCCTCAAGTACTTTCAAAGTTGTTCAATGTTGACCAATGACAAAGTGCAGATTTCTTGTCTAGATCTGGCACAAGGTGCATATTTGTCGAAGTAGCAGCCATCACGGTTCCAAATGGCAATAGTGCTGTGGATCAAAAAAATTAAAAAAAAGACACTAGTAAACCTGACAAAAATGAGATAAGACCATATTCCAAGAACACACACGTTCCAACATTAGAGAATCTAACACAACATCTTCACCGTGGCATCCCAGAATTTAAAAGAAGATTTATTTTGGTTAACATTCTAAAACAACAACAATAACACCCATTAGTAATCCCGCTAACTTGGTTCACATTCTACAAAAGTTTAAAAGGGCTAATTATGCAATCATGAAAAAACATGAAGAAAAAAACCGGAGAACCTGATAAAACAAAAGAGAATCCAAACTCTTAGGAGGCAGATATCATACCTCTACAAATGGTTAGCACTGGTATGAACACCAGAAAAATGGCTTGACAACTCCTTACCATGGATAGCTGCATACACCACTCATGCTTTGGGGTATAATACAACCGCACAAACTGCCTGGTGAAAGGGTACTACTCATGGAGTGGAATGTGCAAGTTTCCACCATAAGTTTCCACGACAGATGCCTGTGAAATCAAGAGAGAAGCAGACACTTCATATATAATATTTTATATATATTTTTTCAGAAAAAGAGGAAATATACTGGGATAAGCTCATGATACACACAGGAGATTCAGAATTAAAAAAGAAAAACAAGAAGATGATGCAGAACAAGAAATAAAAGAATAGAACAGGAGTATTTTAAGATATTTTAACTCTAAATAGTAAAGTGGAGAAACAGACCTGGAGGTGGGAGAAGACGTTGTTGTACACCTGTAAGAGGAACTCTGATTTTGTTGTAAACCTGAAGTTCGTATTTCAGTTAAAAGCATGTAAAAAGAATAGATAAAATAAACCTTAAGTAGATTATAGTAACATAGTAACATAGACATGCAATGCACCCAGCAATGCAATATAAAAGATTTTTGCACATCGAATGCTATTTAATTGATGCAATCACATCAGCAACACAAGACAGCCAAACCACAGACTGATTGCAGATTGAATGAAACAGCGAAAAAAAATACCACAATGCACCAGCGCACATTTTCGCCATATCTCAACTAAGGAACAGGAAATATTTTAAGATGAAAATGTTTCTAAGAGAATAAATCATAGGAGCAAAGTATCATTAAAATGCTGAATAATAGCTTAACAATACAATTAGAAATTGGTACAGCAGAGAAACACAAATTTAAAAGTATAGGGACTTGAGAATCACATTTCATGTGCGTGGTTGGAATATGCTCAAAAGGGATCAATACTTTCACAAGGAAGCGAAGGCAACAAGGTATGCAAGTTTTCATATGAACATATTAAAACATATAGACACACATACACATATATATAGAGGGATAAGAGAGAGAAAGATGGCCCATTAGAAGCTTACTATACCTTCTAAGAAGACAAAAACATACATAAATCTCTTCTAGGTCTAATTCGATCTTTAGTTTAATATACTGTTTCAAAAGTTCACACATGTACAACATAGCTTCATCAATCCAACCATCATCACTTGCATCCTGAGGAGGCAGACATTTGCAAATTGTACGCTGCATTATAGAAGACAGATTTCCATTTGATCCCAATTCATAGTATGTCTCTGCCAGTTTATTTAGCAGCAAGCAATTGCTGACTTTGAACTTCTCAACCCACATCGGGGGAGTTCCAACCCAAAGATTACTGTCCACAACATCAATAGGCAATTTAATATCAGTGCCCTTAACATCTAACAACCCCTGAGGAATTTCTGTTGAAGAACCCAAGCCAGCATTTGACGTTAACTCCTGTCTCCGGTGTGCAGGAAGTTGTTGAAGTATGTCAACTCTCAATTCCTCAGGTAACTGATGTAATACAAGGGCATCAATTTGACTTAGTGATGAAGGCATTAAATCAGTGACTCCAAGGTCCACCCTGTCAAGGGCTTGATTGCACAATCCTGTCTCAGAAACAGCGACTGGTTGTGCTTCACCGCCTGTATTCTGCTTTGTATAATTAAAACCAACAAAAGGAGGTGTTTCAGCCAAGAGAGATCAAATTTTCAAGGCATGAAGCTAGAGGTTAGCTCTAATCCATTTCAGTTTGAAGGTGATCTAATGGAAGAGACATCCTTCACTCAGTTTCAATTTGAAAATACACCACCTCAAATGCAATTTTAAAAGTGCTGTCAACCCCATAAGTAGTATCTCAAATAAAATTAGCCGTAACAGGATATCAATGCAGCCATATATTCTGCTATACTTATTATAATTCATCCCAACATTTAAAGACAGAAAAGAGAAGTTACAAATTTAGTTTCCTGATAAAGCTGATTACCTTTCCAACTATGTACACAAATCACTTTTAGAATACCAATACCTTGCTTTTACAAAATTCAGCACAAGATACGTACAGACTTATCCTAATAGGTAGCAGCAGCGAAGTGAAAACATAGGATGAAATTACAAAGAAAAGAAAGAATTTACCTTCTCTCCAAGTCCACTACTTAAGCGAGACATATCAGATGCATGAAGACCACCACCATCATCTATTTAGCCAAAGAGGCAAATCTATGAGGAACTTGTAAAAAGACACAAACTATGTATAACATCCATAAAAAGGAAAGCTCACCTCTAACATGTGAAGCAACAGGAGAAGAATTTATACAATTTTCACTATGGCCTTTTCTTTGAGCAATGAAATCCACTAGTTTTCCTCCATATATATCATTTAATTCAGAGAAGACTTCAGAAGGAAGACTCTGAAGAACTCCCACATCTAAATGAGATAAAGGGGGTGGAGCTGAAGCATTGCTAGAAGAAGCTTCACCACCAGAAAGATTATTGTTCCTTCCAACAGAACTGCCAGACTGGTCAGGAAATTGGCCTAAATTTCTGTTGACGCTGGGAACTTCAGCATCTAGAAAGGAAAACAATTTTAAAATTCTTCTATTGCCACGAAATCAACAGGTATCATGTAAAATGAAGCAAATTCTGGTTCCCCATCATTAGCAGGGAACTCATTTCTGTTAAATAATAAAGCATGGAAACTTCAGTAAGCACTTCCACAAGCAAGCACATTAGCACATAAAATGCACCAACACCTATAGCCATTACCATATAATTTTTGTTTGTGTAAAGATCATGCACAATAGCAATACATAAGTTATTGTTTAAATCACGTCCTTACATATATGCTTTTTTAACTTACCTGCTTCTCCCATCACTTTGTTTCCAACCTTGTTATTGTACTGTTCTTCACCGGCTGTTGAAGCCGATGCAAGCCATAATCTCAAAGCATTTCTTTCACGCACTAAAGGCAAGTAATTGGCAGCAAATGATTAATGACTATCAGGAAACAGGAGAAATGCAATAGGAAAAAAGAGAGCTTTGCATCCAACTCAAGATAAGCATAGTCAGTTTCAAAAAAAAGCACAAGATCAGAATTATAAACATTATGCTAGTCTTGACAGAAAAATCATACCGTACAACAAAAAAAGTTCAACTAGATATCAAGTTATAGCACAACTACCTTGCTTCAGATCATCCGCATTTTCCAGCTTGGAGACTTGCAAGCCAACACCTCGAATATCCTTAACATCTAAGTAAACAAGGCATTAAACCTTCTGCAACTAGTAAACTACCTTGAAATGCTCGAGAGAAGATGTCGCTTAAAGAATCCTAAACTGAAAGCAATAAGAAAATCCACCTAACTCACCAAGGTTGAAAGACCCAAAGAGCTGCTTTGATATCCTTTCAATCACCACATTATCATCAGTAGCAATTGGAACCTGAAACACAATCAAAGTGGTGTACGAAAGAATTAAACAAAAAGGCAATGAACTGACAAACTATGCATCCTCATAGACAAATATCTATATTAATAAGTTTCTTACCGTTATAGAGTGACTCAGGTTCTCACAGTCCCCGCACCCCATAAACTTGGCAGGCTCCCCTGCGCCTTCTTTTCTCTTCTTTATCTAAACAAAGTTTCAAATACCAAATTGTTTGTCAAATTCTATTCATGCCACCAAATGTGATTAAGAGCACCCGAACCCATAATCAAGGATTCATGCTGAATATAATAATCAAGACAGCCCAGTAAATGAATTGCTTTTAACCTACTAATATAGGTAAATAAACAAAAAGGGAGCGAGGTACTTTAAGCGTAAAGGAGCGTCCGTGAACTCCACACCCTTGT
Source organism: Erythroxylum divaricatum (assembly GCA_025434745.1). Lineage (NCBI taxonomy): Eukaryota > Viridiplantae > Streptophyta > Magnoliopsida > Malpighiales > Erythroxylaceae > Erythroxylum > Erythroxylum divaricatum. Next base: position 43,089,717 of record JANTPM010000245.1, on the reverse strand, counting down.
AAACGCAATGAAACCTCCTTGCAAAGATTTGATAGGAAATAGTGACTCTGGAATACATTATTGTTAATTCCAAAAATAAGCACATTAGAAATTAAAAGACATCAATAAAAATATAGCAATGAGCTCCTGCAGTGCACAAGAATACCAACATCTTGCAAATCTTTGAATCGAACACCCCAGTTAACTTCAGCACCTAGAGACTTAGATTCCTGCATATAACACCATATCAAATGCTCAGACAATGGCCAGTTAATCAAAAGGCAATGTATGGACAAGTAATGGAAAAAAAACACGTACTTTTGCAATCAGAGAACAAATGGAAAAGGTAATGACCTATACAGGTAACCAAAATTTATACCGGACAGCTAAAAGCAGGTAGTTACTCAAAGTCTTATCCGTAATCATACCTGAATCACACCAACCAGCCGACCATCTAGACCTTTGCTATAATTCCACAGCATCTCCCCAGTTTTTGTTCCAAAATCCCTTTGAAGTGCGTCCTACAAACGTAAGAAGTCAACAGTGCAAACCAATCAATGAAAAGACAAAAAAAGCTCAACAAATAAAAGTTTAACCTTGGAAATCAGACGCAATTGTCCACAAGTACAAATATTTCGCTTCCTCAGCTTCTCCTCTAAAACATGCCCAATTCCTGGAAGTATCTTAATTGGAAGTTCCTGCAGATGCTCATCCACCTAACAAAGACAAACCTGTTAGGTTAGCCAGATGGCAACACACAAAAAATATTCAATATTGACAAGTAGGATTGACTGATCACAATAAAGAAATAATAAAGAGGAAGTAAAGTTTCTATAAGATGTGCACATCTATGTTATCGTTGCTTCTCATTTAAGTCAATCTGGAGGTAAGTATAGATACCTTAAGTAATTAAAAGGTTGCACACAGAGTAGGTGCTAGACAACTCAAACTATTAATAATTAGATGCAAGTCCAACAACACTCTAGGAACTTATTGACAAACAAGAGAGAAAGGTGTAAAGATAGAGCCCGAACAGAAAGAATCCAACCCCATGCAGTTGATTCTAATCAAGTTTCCAAAAGAAACACATGTTTTAAAAAGCACGCACAGATAGTCACAGATGTGAGCCTTAGCAATTTCATAAAATCCTCAAATCAAAAATTACGTCATAGAATATGAGACAACTGTGAATGAGTTTTACGGCATGTTCAATTAAGACTGATGAGAAAAACACTGATCAGAATTTACTAGATAGAAAATGATGAACCTTCACTATAACTAACTAGTTTTCCAGACATCAATATGGCTAATTAAGACAACAATGAAGAAGGAACAAACACTGACTGATAACAATAATCAGAAAAACAACTATAATCAGAGACACTAATTGGAAAAACAATCAATGGGATGCAATTACATTAAAATAAATGGCTATATAAAACAAAAATGTTTATAATGGAACCAAAAAAAAAAGCATGCCTTTTCAGGAGCAATGTAACATTGACCATCAGGCTTAGCTGCTCTAGTGGCAAGGCGAGCCATGAGCATATTTCCAGCGATACCCACACTTGCACTGCATCCCGTTGTGTCTAAAATCTCTTTTCTTATTGTTGACGCTAAATTTTCAGCGTCTACTCCTTCCACATCAGTGACATCTAAAAATGCTTCATCACAACTTACAGCCTATGTTGAGCAGAAATATCAATAAGAAAGCAACTGAACAGAAAACAATTATGATGAAAAAGAATGCTTCCAGGGACATACCTGTACTTTATTGCAGTGCTTGTGTAAGATATCATAAAACTGATCAGCAACCTGACAAGGTAACAAAACATAAGGCCCTGGACTTGAGAACAGAATAATCAGCATCCATATGTTCTTTTTTCAATGAAAAATTCAAATGGGGCAATTGAAACTCTCAAATCTATAAACTACCTCTTCATAGGCTTGAAAATTGTATGGGAAAATAATAAGATGTGGACAAAGGGCTTTTGCATCTCCAACAAAAATTCCAGCTCTCACTCCTGGAAAATGAGTGCAATATCATTTGAGTGTAAACAGCCCAAGGTGACTGGTAGAGGTGAACAAACAGATATTAGCTTGCACGAAATCTACCATAATCCCGAGCAGGATAATTTGCAGATGAAATTTCAGCTGTTCCTTTAGGGTTATCTGAATGGCACACTGCTACTGGCTTGTCATGCAATTCAGGATGGTGTCTGATTACTACTGAAACAAAAAAGCAGTCCTGTGCAGTATTTTGGGAAATTAACTAGTGAACGGAGCGATGTCCGAATCTATATGCTACTACAAAAGAAGGAATTAATTTCAATGAGCAAATTCATGTGCTGTGCTACCTATGAAAGATATGCTCTAATTCTCTCTCATTTTCAGTCACACTTCTTTTTCACTATCTCTACCAAAAAGAAGGAAAAAAAAGTAAGGAAAAAGAAAAAGGAAATAGAAAGGGCAAGCAGAAAGAATTTAAGTTTGTATTCTAGTTGAACAATGGAATCACTGCTACTTCAAATTAACATCATTTTTCTGCTTTAAATATAAAACTTAAAACGAGGAATGAGGTACAATAAAACAATGTTTTGTTATTATCCTACAGTTAGACACATTTGTGTTATGTTCTAATCCAGTGATCATGTGTCTCATATCTACAAATATGTACGAATGCTTATACTCTTGAACTCTCTTAATCTTGCAAAATGAAGATGGACAAGTAGACGATGGCAATACCATGTCAACATGGATAATCTTTTTCTTCTGAGAGCTAGCAGAATCATTAAGATTTGAACTTCTGCATCTAGACTCACTACACAAGCTGGGAAAACGTTTACGATACCGATTCCTCCAGGTTCCTATAAAATGTAGTCTCGAACTCTGCAAACCAAAGCTCAGTCAGCACAAAAACAAGCAAAGGAGTAGCTTCAACAGAATGTTGTAGCAATGTCGATGCATGATCTAGAAAAATGTTAGACTCCAGTACTGATGCAGAAGGAAATCATGCAACTAGACTGACTTATCAAGAGAGTAGCATCCAGTATCCTTACTTCTACAGCAGTTGCAACTAAGACGAGTAAATCTGGGACATTAACATGCAAAACAATCTAATAACAGTGAAATAAATATATGGCATAGCAATAACCAAGAAAATGACCAAACCAATTTATGCTGAACTGTGTCAGATAGAAACACATGTCAGCTTGGCATGTGATTTTCAAGGACCCACGATACATGAAGGACAATAAAAATTTAAAAAACAAACCAAAAGGACATCGGTCTAGTGAACTAATATGGAACTGCAAGTTACATTAGTAATGCACCTTAAAGTAATTCTCCACAAAATTGGGATCCTCAAGAGTTGAATGTCGTTGATTCGGAGGCCCAACCAATGCTAAAGTCGAAGACCTTTTTACAGTTTGTTTGCCTATGCTATAACTGCTAATTGAAGCAGATGGATGAGGACTAGCCTGAAGTTTCTTTCTTATAATGTTCCCATCTTCTATCTCACTATCACTTGTTTCCGATATCGTTGTTTTTGACCATCTCCCACTATGACTACTACTTGGCTCTTCAATGCTTGGCTCAGATTCACCAAGTTGGTTATCTGTGGGATTCTTAACTTGAGAGGGAGACAAATTGCCACTTCGTGGTGTTCCACCCTTTAGAGATGGATTCAGGTTTTCTTCAGAAGCTGCAACCATGAAATCATCTGAGATTTGGGTGCTTTTATGGGAAAAGAAGGCTGACAACCTTGGTTGGTTATTAGCATGCTGGTCCAGTTGGTAAGGAACCCCTGGAAAGAGCGAACAAGTTACTAATATTTTGTACATATTAAGTACATCATGGAAATTCATAAACAAATCAATTTTTTTAAATTATAAACAAATCGATATTACATCCTTCTTTCTCAACTTTTAGATAGCAGAGGAGTTTTCTTTAGCTAAATAACACATAAACCTCTATAGAAGGAGCAATACAACAGTGCCTTTTTATCCACACTCCAATCAATGTACAACCCAACTATCCCTAAATACAAGTTCAATGCACAGACTTACAACTTAGCAGCCTATTAGCAGCTACAGAATCAGAGATCCACGAAGGTTTGACCACTGGGAGCCCACAACTAAAAGTCCTGCATCAGAATTAACGGCAGCAGAATTAAGACCCAACTCCAAGTTCATTTCTCTTTAATTATCATATCAGAAAACAAAACAAAAAAAAACAACTACTAACCTCAGGTTTCTAACTTTAGTGTCCGCAAGATTACTGCAAATAATATGAGTAACCCGATGTCTGGAGAAGTAATTCTCAAATCTTCCACCAAGGTTCAACATGTAGCCTTTTAGTTCCTGAAGACAATCTCATCCCCTAAATTCCAATGCAGTGTCAAGTAAAAAGAACTTAACAACAACCCATCAAAATACTAAACCTGGCTCGAAGGAATTGTAAGACCATCAACAAATATCGAGACTCCACGAAAAATTGGTTTACAAGAACCAGAAGAGCGCGTAGCCTGAGCGTCAAACTGATCACGAAGTTTCCGATTCTTCTCCGTCATATAACTACCCCAAAACAGACAAAACTTCCATCAATTTTAAAAAATCAAAAATGCAACCATAAAATGAATCCAAATTAACATGGCTGAACCTGCCAAAACTGGAGAAAGGGGAGCTGCGAAAAGAGGAGCGGGAGGCGGATAGAGAATTGGCGCCCCAAGCCATACCCAGAGTTTTCTGCTTACTGCCTTTACTGTTCTTCGAAGATTTTGAATCACTGCGACTTCTCTTCGAACTCATTTCGGTCGAATGCAAAACAAGAGTGTCGAACAAGGAAGAGATGTAGATTATTCGGTTTATATTTCTCTTTAATTTGTATACTTCGGCTTTTATAGTCGTTAAGGGCGGTTCGTGGATCTAGATATATTCGGTTTAGTAGTTGTTAATGGAACCCATTCGAGATGATAGGTTTACAATAACTAGGAATGAAATAGGAAGTAAGTTTCATGATATATTTTTTTCTATTTAAACATAAAAATAAGTTACCTTTAATTAAATACTTAGGATGGAATATAAAATAAAAAATAATATTTTATTATATTATATTATAAACTAATATTATGAATACCAATACATACAAGCTAATATCGACCAAGATGTACCGCACCGGACGTATCGATTGGTACCAACTAGGACATACCGGTGAAAGTCAGTTAT
>JANTPM010000245.1:43014694-43035048 GCA_025434745.1 Erythroxylum divaricatum | reverse complement strand
TTTACATTTTCATGTACATTATTATTGGGACTTAGAAAGTCCTTTTAGTGAAGAGTAGCATAGAGTTTAGGGCTTGTGCAGGGGACTATGAATTTAATCTAGGGCTTGTGCAGGGGAATACGAATTTAATCTCTAATTCAAGATTTGTTGACCATCTGGCTTTTCTATTCTGTTCTGTCCTCACCAAGTATTGTCCTTTTTTGTTTGATTGTTACAGGTACTTGAAGGGGTATGATATTAGCACTGTAAGTGCAAAAAAAAAAAAAAAAAACTACTGAAGAAATGAAGAAACTGGAAATTCCCTGTGGGAAGTTGGACATTTTGTGTAGGATTTTTGAATAAAACATTCATGTTCGAATTTATATTTTGAAGGTCAAACTGGAAATTGCGATTTGTTACTAACGATTCCGGTTCCTGTGTTACATGGAAGAATTTTCTATTAATTGTGAGCACATCTAGTTAGAAGTGCTTTTCATCTTTGTTTGTCTTACCCAAGCTTGCTTGGCATGCTTCTGGTTTGTACTTGTTGCATTTTTTTTTTTGTTGGAAAAGGAGGGTTATACCCTAGGGAGTGAACGGAAGCAGGACGTTAGCCGATGTTGCGGCAAACGAAGTCTAGCTTTCCCATTTCTGTCAGCATCCAACAAAGCTTGAAGAACCACGGGGCAGTGATCGAGAAATGAGACGCCCCTTCTATTATTATTTCCGCAAGAATCATACACCTTTGCTTTAAGATAGTGTTTTGCAATGATTTTAAAACCGGACTGGAGCAAATACAAACCAACTTAATTTTTGGTTCAGTTTGTGTTTATAACTCATTAAAAAAACCAGCTGGTTGAATAATAAATTGACTGGTGTTTTTTAGTTGTAAAGGGTTGAAAATTTGAAAAAAAATGAATAACATAGAAAAAGAAAAAACAAAAAGCATCCTTGTTATGAACAATGGTTGAAGAAGATAAAGAGTGAAGAGACGGTGAGCGGAAGAGGCTTGGACCAAGTATTAATTAGGCAATTCACAAGCTTCCACTTCACTACTTTGGTAATATTCTTCTTGCTTTGATTCTGAATTAGCCTTAAGTATCTTTTCATATTTTTTTGACATCTCAATGAATACATTGCATTTGTTCTTCTCTATGTCTCTCACACAATTTAACTAATAAATTATATTTTTCAAAATTTATGTTCCTTATTTATCTATTTATACTTTAATTAAAATTTTTGTTTTAAATTATTATTGTTAAAAACTAATTACTTTTCAATCGATTAAAAAATACATAATTTGTTTAATCTCACAAATAATTTATATGCGTCAAATTTTATATTTTATATTTATCTCTTTATAATTTAATTGAAAATTTTAATCATTATTGTTAGAAACTAAATACTATTTTTCATGAATTTTTTAATAAATTGAATTATTCATTTTTTTTAATAAATTGAATTATTCATTAATACATATATTAGTAATTTTGTTTAAGATAATTGGATTTAACCCTCCACGAACACCTATTCTATGGTGTGACGACAAAGGTGCAAGATCTCAATTTCAAGACTTAAACTTTTAAACTCAACCTAGTATCAAATCCTAGGTATCATTTGAGTGGGGGTATAAAGGAATCAGATCAACTACAAATGACCTTAGGCTAGGAAAATTGTAATGGGCCTGGATACATAAATATGATACCATCTGCAGACTACAACAAATCAATATCCAAGACTACCAAATTTTATCTTACACTTGATCATAATACATAAGAAATTCCTTCTCAACATACTACTACCTGTAAATAACAAATTTTTGTTTAGTATAATTGGTTCAAATGAATAGTTTAGAATCACACAAAAATCTTGTATAATTTGTTCTTGTAGCAAATGAAATAAGCAAGCAAAGTGCTCCTTACGGGGTAACCTAGCGGTAGAAAAGGGGAGAGGATTGTGAGAAGGTTGTGGGTTCGAACCTTGGGAGGAGCAACTTCTCTTTGAATGGTTGTAATCCCCTGGTGATGACGACCTATCCTAGGATGCAGGTACCTCTAATACTGACTAGGATCAGACCCGGATTTACCTATCATAAGTCTGAGTGAGTGGTTCATAGGTCCCAGATAGTAGGGCCAAGTCCGAACCTTGAGTTATCAAAAAAAAAAAAAGCGAGAAAAGCTTTACACATCATATTCATCTTTTATTCTATTTGTTTCAACAGTGCTTCTCCTATTTCTTAGTCTAATTTATTGTATCTCAACAGTGTAAGACTGTTTAAATGGTCTGAATTGTTCTTAAAACCTTCCTTTGATTATCTCTCCTCTCTATCTAGCAGTGTCATGTTCCAGACAAAGGATACGCGATAGAATATGTGGTTCGAGATTGGAGAGGACTCTTGGTGGAAATAAATAGTGGCCATTCTTGGGTATCCATTTGGTGAGTGTAAGAACTTTTGTGACCTTAAGTATACGTATCGGTGTTTGTTGGTGATGTTTATTATTTGCCTTTTGTCCTCCTAGCATGTCATTGGTGTACACATCAAGATGTCCATTAGGAGTGTCTACATAGTGGAGACCTTTGCCATTGTCATTTGGTTTATTGATTAAAACCTTTTTTAAAAATTCCGTTCCTATTGACATGATATGATCCAGTAGCAAAGGAAGGAGCATAGGAAGAATTCAATGTACCAGGTGATTGTAGGTTGTGCTATGAAGAGGCAAGCAATTGTATGTATCTAAGAAAACTACTGGCATCATAGAATATGGTGTCTAATTCACATAGCTTTTATGTCATTTCATGGATAACACACATGCTATGTCTATATAACGACAAAATCCGATTCAGGACTAGAACGAGGGCCTGTTGCTATATGTGTTTACAGGACCTGATTGATAAAGCAAACTGATTAGTTCTAGACTGCCCAGGTTGTGTCTGACGCCAAGTGGTTGCTCTACTTACATGGAAGTTGGCCGTTTGTGTGCGTGTTACGACTTAACAACCGACGAGCCCTTTGATACTGTTGGTAATAGGCAACACCACGGAAGCAAATGGTTGGTCTAGGTTTTAACAGGACTGGCGATGAAAGTTTCTTGTGAATAATGCAATTAATGCAATCTTTACAAAACGAACTAGACATCAGAACAGTTCAGGAACTACAACTATGAGCTGAGAAGACTTTTTTCACATAACGACAAAACCTGAAAATGGCCTTTTGCCTGAATGGAAAGAGACCCGACGGGGGCCAATTTGCGTCCTCTTGAGTCTTGACAGGGAAGATAATCACAACAGCAAATTAAAAACAGCCAACAGGAACATTAACTTTGGAGATGCTTCTTTGGTCAATTTATGTGCCTTTCCTACAAGTCCTTCCTTGTTCTCTTCTTCCAGAAGAGTTCAGGGATGGATTGATACGCTCGACCATAAGCTATGGACAGGTGTGATACCACTTCTGCATCATCTAATTTATCACTGTCTTATAGCATCTCTATTGCTTCAGCACCGTTGATTCTTATTCCGATTTCAACTCTCGTAGCTTTATGTATGGCGGGTGTTGTTTGATCACAATGCTACCTTAATATCAGGCTCAAGTTTCGGATTTTCAGTAATACGATCATTATTTCCAAATTAATATTTATTTATTATAATATTTTGAACTAGCTCTAATATTTTAAATTTTCATAAATAATTTTTTAAAAATTTGAAATTTAGGTATTTTATAAAATATAGTTTATTAAAAACTATTAAATAATAAAAATTTAGTTAATAAAAATTCAAATTATTTTCAAAAAATAAAACTATTTTCTATGGTTTTTATATGTTACAAGAGTAAAAAAAACTTAAAATTAAACTTATTTTTCTGAATTTGAAAATAAAATAAAGAATTAATCAAACCCTTAAACTCAATTTTTAATTCAAATATATTTTTAATTAAAAAAATTCTTATGATTATTTTTTAAGTATATATTAATGTAATTCTTAAATGTATATTGTAAATTATGTAATCCGAATTAACTACTGAAAAGTTGCTTTGATAAGGAAATGACTAAAAAAAATAATGGAGCGGCATCTAGTGTCATGCACTTGCCCTCGTGTGTAGAACATGCACAACCCATCAAACCATAGAAAAAAAGACAATATGATAGATACACATGTTAAGTTAAGATTCTCTGTCTAATATTATTATATCTTATTCTTTTTATTATTTATTGAATTTTAACCATCTATTTATATAAATTTTGTGTCTATTTATATAAATTAGCTATAAATTTTGTATAAATAAATAATTAAGATTTAAATGAACCGAATAAGGCAGAGAAATCTTAGACAAAAAATCCGAAGGAGCCCACCATCTTCTCTGCCACTCAATTTCAGTGTTTGTGTTTCACTCGTTTTTACCATACTTTCTCACCAGACACAATCGGGTAGCTGCTGTCTGTTTCCTGACTTGTATCTATCGATCCTCAGTTTGTAGATAAACTTAACACTATTCTTTGATCAGTAGGAAACAGTACAGGATTAAGGGAAACAACGTATTGGAGAAGGGATAGAATCAATCAGCTGTCTCAGGTCTCCTATCTATGTCATCGGTCCTGTCGGCTATCCTATCTATCTCATTGGTCCTACGCAATACCGAAACAAGATTCTTAACTTCAAACTAAAAAAGTGGAACGTCTATCCTAGACGCCCCAACATTTCAGCCCGATATTGTATGAAAGAGGTTAATCACGGTTTGATTTCAGCCAATTTTTTGAAAAAGCAGCCCAGTGTTCAGTGTGTACAAGGAGTTACCATATTGGATGAACTCTCACACTGTCGCTGCCGAGACTCGAACTCTCGACCTCAAACGCAATTTTTCTTTCCAATGACCAACTAAACTATCGGGCGAGATTCTTAACTTCATCAAATAAAAGACGGACATGTTTTTTTTTTTTTTTTGAGGGGAACGGACATGTTGTTTGTTTACGTGGAGATAAGAAGCAAGCTTACGCAGGCAACAGGCAGGGTGTCCTAACCTTTTGAATTGTCAACCTCGAATTACTTTAATTACTCCAAAGTTGGAATTTGATTTCCTTTCGGAAAGAAAAGTTAACCGAGAAAGAAACTTAAGTGGAGATGACGTAAGTATTGTCCCCTGGAACACCAAGCATCATTGTGGGGTTACTCAAATGAAATGAGATAAAGTTGAAAACGTCTATTCTCAATTGCTTGCCATTTTATTCCATTCTCATCTTGAGCTAAACTATCAAAAGAGTAAGCCTTGGTCATCCTACAATCCATTCAGCTCAACTCCAAAGGTATTGGTGGAGAGATGCTCTTTAAAGAAGCAGCAGCAACCAACAAATATGAACAGGAATTGCTCATTAGCAACACCAAAGGAGTTGAACAAAGTTGTGAAGAAGCGTGGTTGAACCTCAGCCTAGGTGCTACAGATCCTCTCTCAACCGCTGGAGATTATGATCCACAGCCAAGACTTACTAACAGACTTTTCTCGTGCAACTTTTGCAGAAGAAAGTTCTATAGTTCACAGGCACTTGGGGGTCATCAGAATGCCCACAAGAGAGAGAGAGGTGTAGCCAGAAGATATCAGAAGAGTTTGATGACTCTGCCCATCAACTCTTTTGTAGGGAGATCACTTGGCGTAAGGCCTCATGCACTTGTGCACAAGCCAAGCAGAGATGGAGTTGCTGTAGCACCAAGGTTTAATGAATCGAATTCAGGGTCTGTTGTTGCATGGGCACCTTTTCTTGCTGACGACACAATGAATTCGATTTGGCCGGGAAGTTTTCGTTTGGATTCACAGAAGTCACAGTCATCATCAGAATCACTCAAGCTAGACTTAAACCTCCGACTCTGAACGATCCTTTTGCTCCATAGATCAATGATTTCTTCCATGTCTACTTTCTCCTGGAAATATTGTTGACTTGTTCATCCATCAAACATACAACTAACATTGTTCGCAGGAAATCCACCTGAAAGTTTATATCAGAAATAGCTGTTTCTGCATCCATGGATCAATTAGGAAAAACGTGAAAAGGTGTTTCACTCTGCATATCAAAGCTCAGAGTCCCTTGAAAGTGTCACTCCGACCCTGTTAATCCGGCTTTTTATACAAATAACTAGCAGTTCTATGGAGTTTACTGATCCTACTTAGTAAGTTTTCCTCCGAGTTCCACTTCTATTTAACGGGATAAGTTGCTTTCCCTCTTAAAATTAATAATCATAACACAAGTTCATCTCCGCTCTCTACCATGTCAAAACTTTTCTGACATGATATTCCAAGAAGTTGCTGAGTAGACAGAAGCAGATATGGCCAAACAGTTTGAGCATCTTCTGAGTTCAATACCCTGATGCAGATGTCTAAAATGGGAAGCTCAGTAGCATCCGTCAGCCTTTTCTTATGATCATTCACTTCTTGCCTTTAATTGATACTTTGGATTGTAATCTACCATGATTAACCGAAGCAGTTTCGTTCATAAATTCAAGACCTCACACTTAGCTCATCAATTTAACAGGTTTTCTCTTCCAAGCTCTTATATTCCTTTCCTAGTCATAAATCTGTTTTGCCATCATGCACTAATTCTTATCAAAGGCAAAAGAAGAAGAGGAGCTGCAACTTAAATTTAAAATATTGTTCACAGTAAAATTCCATTGCCCCCCAAATTAAAGCAATAAAAAGTACATGAAACACATGACAAAGCTTGCTAATGAATTTACCGATGGAAAACAAGTATCCATGAGCATAAACTTCCCAAGAGACTGAATTCCTCGTATAAAATACATTTAGATCAAATCTTTAACCATGAAGCTATTTACAGCCTACAAAGTTATCATGGACCTTAAGCTTTTGGGTCTTATGCTTGACGACAGGGAGCCTCTCGCTAATGATGCTTGGATCACTATATGCAGCAGAATCAGAGGGATACCCTTTCTGCACCACAAAATTAGATACATCAGTCCCGAAAGAAAGAAAAAAAAAATTGATTGTGTCATACAGCAAATGAAAGTACGGTTAAATATAGACAACCAAATAGCAAATCCTGAACAATGCAAAAGGCGACACTACTAGCAGCAATGCGTGCCTGATGACTAAAGTTTCTCCAATGTAGTGCAGTAATAACATTCTTCAAAACCTAAAGGGATACCAGAGATATTGCTCTCTTTTTCCAACTATTTCCATCTGGACTACTTTTGAGGCTCCACATGTATTATTCAGTTACGAATAACTAATAGAGCCAATACTTCTGTAAAAGCAACTAGATGATCAAATCATGACAACAATCAGAAATGAGATGAAAGAAGTTTGACTCCTCAAACCCAGACAAAAAAGACCAAGAAATCCTAAGCAGAATAGCAACAAGGATAAGGTAACAATTTCAATATCCATGCGTAGTCTCTGATTCATGCAACAAGTAAGTGAAGCACTTGTTCACATATGTGGAAGCGAAGGGGTGGAGGTGGTTGCAAAAGATAGAAAAGTTACGGCAGAAAGATCCTGAAAGGTGGCCTCTCTCCAGCATATTTCTCGAAGAATGACAGGACCTGCAGTGTCAGCAAAACTGCAATGCATGCGTGTATCCCTTAATCGCATAAGGACTCCATCAACTCTAAGCTGTAAAAAAATGACCAGAAGATGGAAAGAAATTAAGGACCAAAGCAACATGAGGAAAAAAATTGCTGGTATCTTGAGAATCACACTTTAGGGTATAGTTAAATTTAATGATAAATCCATCCAACATGACTAGATAAGCAAGAAATTTATAAAATTGCACCATTTCAAGATTCTAGCAATTGGTGACAAAACAAAACCGACAATGTCTAGTTACTCACCCAAAATCGCAAAAGAAGAAACCAACAACTTGGCATGACTCTCTACAAAATAGAACGCCAATTGGTTCAGTTCCCAAACATGATACCGGGAGTCATGCTAACCAAAATGTGTGAACGTAACATACCACTTTTGCAGTTAAAAGTGAGACTCCGCTATCAGCTAGCTCATCTTCATATAAGATAACCTATAAAGCCAAGAAGACCAAAGTTGGCATTCAGGTACAATTATGACCAGAATAGATTTCATGATGATATGCTTCCAACGTGATAAAAAATGTCCACCTCATCATAGAAAAGAATAGGCTCCTTGGATGACAATGCAACCATGTCAATCTGTTGCTCACAATCCTCCCAACTGGGGCGGTTACTTGTCAAGTTTTCCTCACATTTATTCTGATCACAGGATCAAGGTTGATAGATCATTTTTTAGAATAAAAAAGGGAAAAATTAATGCATCATTCACTACCTTGCCTATTTATAATGCGAGTTTATGCTACAAGAAGTAGGTTCATCACAAGAAAAGATTCAGTCAAGAAGTTTCGTTTTGCTTAGAAGCAAGCGCTCTTTAGCAGGAAAATTGAAACATCATGAAAGAAAAAGAATCATTACACGTGGAATCCACCTCAAAACGTAGAAGCATGAAGATCATAACCAAATAAAAATAAAAGCTAAATAGTGAAAGAATTAGGAAAAGGAGGAAGGAAAAATGATGCCATGTCATGAAAAACAGAAAGAAATGGAAAAGGAAACAACAAAGCACAAGAAATTGATTTTCTTCAGAATTTCAAGAAACTACAATTTAGGTCCAAGGATAAGTTTCCTAGTAAATTAAGACTGAGTTGAGAACAAATCCTCATCTACAACAACTTTGAACTAGTGCCATAAATCCAATACCAAGCATTCTAGGTCTTCAAGAGCCTACATCAACGTCAACAATGCATATGGTAAAACAGAAAACTGTTAATTAAATAACTGTCAAAGAGTAAAACGAACCTTTTCTGCATCTACATCAATTGTCTCACTTCCACAATATGGTGTTGTGAATGTGTAATCATAATCTAGTATCACCTGCTGAAAAGGTTTGCTGGAAATTTGCAGCAAGAGCCATGTGAACAAACGGAAATTTCTTTCAATTTTGCAAGGTACTACATCAATTTAAACAACATGATTGTGAAGTCAATTCAACAAAATAAGTTACATTATCTCATGGGGAACAACAGCTATCTAATTAATTATGAAACAGGTTAATGCAGAAGAAATCGTCAAGGTCTGTTCAGGGGATGTGCGAACAGTGTCAAAGAGGATTGTGTCATTTCATTAAAAAACAATAACGGGATGCCAAACGGAAACCTTCAACAAGGAATCCACCAGGAAATGGCAATTCCAGATTGTTCAACAATATTTAAAGAATAGCAATATTGTTTTAATCCAAAATAATAGAACGCAAAATTCCATTTAAAATAAGAGACCAACAGTTCTCAGTATTTCTTTTCAGCAATTGCAATTGTAAAAGATCTTGCAGGCAGATATTGGAAAAACAGCACAAATAAGAACTTAAGCTAGCAAAGTGGAATGATGTGTCATGGTTCCTTTCCACCTTCATACTAATGCATGATACCTCTGCTTGAACATCAATTCACATGTCCAAAATAGTATGACCTAATAAACACTGTCTCCAAAATATCTTGCAGCATTAAGTTACGACAAATATTTGAGCATGGCCCAGATAAATCATAAATCTGTGTCCAGAGTTAGAAAGAGGCTAAAAACCTTCTGAATTTCCATTTTGCAGCAGCTGGAACCTCAACCGGAGGCAATGCTTCCTTCTTCCAACCGGCGAGCGCATCAAAAGCATTAAAATGGATCTTTGTGCCACTTTTCGTATGCTCAAGAACTAAACAACTGTCTCCAAAAACCATTTCCGGTAAATGAGATGTTTGAAGCTTTTCCTCCCATCTGCAAACAAATCAACCTCAATAAATTCCCATAAGACGAACTCTATCATTGAATAATCCATACTCCCGAGCCAATCCTATCTGCAACACATCAAAAAACACACGAAGAACATTTCTTGGCCCGTCACAAACAAAATCGCCTACTTCAATAAACGAAACAACCGCTTTGACAACAAATCCACCATAACAAAATCAATTATGAAACAAATTGAGCATCAAACTAGAAAATTAACACTAGGGAGAACTCTATAAGAGAAAGAGAGAGAGTGTGTACTGTTGAAGAGAGGAGGAGTTGAGAATGGAAAGGTTCGAGGAGAAGATCTCCCAGCCATGGATGCGAAGTCCTCTGCGGCCGTCAGTCAACAGCTCGGCGCCGGCGGCTTTTAGTTCCTTCTGGTCTATTTCCAGTTCCATCGCCACCGTCTGATTGTCACTCGTCCGAAGACTTCGGCGCCGTTTGGTTGGGTTTTGTATTTGGGCTTTTGCTTTATTTTCACTTTTTATTTTCTTTTTCTTGCAACATTTATTTGTTTCAAAAGGAATATGACACAACATTATACTTTGCTTTGTTGAGTGCCCGTGTGGTATGTACACGGGCAGAGGGCCTATCTTCTACCCTTCAATTACTTTCACTTAGTTAGAATTCTATTCCACTTTACCAGTCATATATTTATATAATTTTTTTATTTCATCTCAATCGTATATTTATATGGATTATATATGATTGAGATAAAATGAAGCAGAGTTAGATCAAAATAGAAGGTACAAGTGATCACATTTTCTATGTTCTAGTTTTTGTCCGCTACTTTGTACTCGAGCATACGCTTAAATATTAATGAATAGATAGAAGATCTTGGACCCAAAGTAGTACACAAAAATAGAAACAAAAGAGCATATTCCTCAATTGAATCCAATGACTAAAGAATCAAACAAAAATCTTAACTAGTCAAATCTTTCGTTTTTAAATTTTTAGTACGTTTTATTTTAAGAATTTTATTAATTAATCGATTAATTTGTATTAATCAATAAATTTTTTAAAATATAATAAATCAATTAATTTTCATTTAACAAAATCTTTTTTAATTAAACTTTAAATTTTTTAATGAGTAAGAATAATCTCTTTCAATCATTATAACAGTTTAATACTAATTAAACGCCTCATCGCAGCATGTAATAAATAAAATTACAAAAAAAATTATGTAGCCAACAAAAGTGATAAGTTTTATAATAGCTTAAATCATCAAGAGATTACAATATAATTATTCTCATATATGAAAAGAAAGAAATAATGTAGTTGTTATGCAACATTTCCTTAGAAAGAATGTGCCGAAACATTATCCCTGCAGAGTAATGGAATCCAGTTAAACACTCACAAGATGACCCATATTTGTGCAGCGAAAGAGAAAGAGTACACACCTTGAATCAATCATATATAGTTCCTTTGTGTAGTGTAGTCGAGTAACGCAAGTGTCTCCATGTATTCAAATGTACGGAGGGAGGTGTTTAACGAACCAAGGGAATGAGAAGAGACTGGTTTCTCATTACCAGCATCAAAGACCAAAAGCTCATTACGTTTTAACACAAGAAGTTGGTTTTTCTTGGTCAATCTTAATGTCGGGTAACTTAGTCTTAAAACCCCTAAATCAAGTCGGAACATTTTGGTCCAAGAAGTTGATACACCATACTGTTTCATAACCCATATGTCCCAAAGTTTGGAGTCCCAATGACCATAGAAACACGCAAGAGATTCTCCGAGACTCACTACCTTGGAAAACTTGTCGGAAAGAGATGCATGAAACGGTAAGTCCATGTCTCCGAACACCTCGCTACTCACATCAAACACGATAACCGAATAACGGGTTGTCACATCATGAACACCGACCCAGTGCAAAGCTCCTTTTACCAGTGCAGGTTGATGATGCTGCATGTCGCCCGCAGGAGAACCGCTAATCTTCCTCCACTCCTTTTTGCTCAGCTCGTAAACCTTGGCTTTTCTAGCATGAAAACATGTTTGTTCGATAAAGACCAACTTGTAACCATGAGAGACATAATCGTAGCACAGCCCCACGAATTCACTTCCTACGCTTCCGGTAGCAGGAAGTGGGATCTCTAAAGCTTTCATTAAACTAGGGTTCCACAATACGCATATTCCTGCGGTATGTATGCATAACAGCCCATGACAGAAATCTTCTGCTTTTTTCTCATACTCAATTGTAGGTGGTGGCATGAAACACATCTCCTCAATATCGACTACGAAATCATTATATTCATCGTACTTCCTATGCAAAAGCCGAACATCGAAATCATCCCCATCACGAACATGAACTACAGTAACCAACGAGGGATTTTCCTTACTTCTATTGATTACGCTCCTGGTGTGCTTGGAAACAAAACTAGAGCTACGAATCAAAGTGTAATATGATTTGGAAACACACATGAACCTTACAAGTGATTTGACTGGCAACTTTAACATGATTTCCTCCGCGATTTCGTCGGCTACGTACTGAATTCTGCTGTCCAAAGAACTCATGACTTTGAGTAGGGTAGAGAGAGAGCGAGATCAAGGTTTGAGATTAATTTCACTAATTAGGTCCGTCTAAATATAGGAAGCTTACCCTTCACATATACTTATATGGAAGGCAGATCTATACAATCTTTAAAAAAGGGATTGACGAAAGTCCAAAGGAATATTATAAACCCTAATACATTAGGGTTTGCACCGAGTTCATGGTTCGACCAAAACACCTAACCCTACACCTTTTGTGATGTCTAGTAGCTTATTACAATAATGTTCAAGTACTTTAATATATCTAAATAAATCAGAAACATTGTTAGGGAACTTGGAAGCAATTGGGTCAGGGGTGCCAATTTTTAACCCATGGGCCTAAATTTAGTTGCTTTCAACCGGTTAGGTTTAAGCTCAAACTGATTCCAGATTCAATTATTATAAACAAAACATCGTTATACTTAAAAGAGTTAATCCTCGAGTAGGCCTATGAGCTGCTCAAACTTGGACTCAATTTAAAAAATTATGTTGTTCTATATTTTCAATTTTAAAAAATTATTTTAAAAAAATTGGCAGGTAAGTATAATAATAGTATAAGTGTATAATAGCTACAAAGTTGGGGATTTCCGGAACTATCTATCATTAAAAATTATTAAATGTTTATCTTTAAAACTATTGTATTTAAATTTAATTAAGTCCTTTTTTACTATTTCTTGGAGAAGCATACTAACTAAAACACATCTTTACTCTAATTTTATATCGCATAGAAATTACTTATCTAACATAATAGCATATCATTTTTTATTAATGCTATATAATAATTATGGACTGTATATATATAAAAGACTACAATCTTCAGATAAATATTATTTTAAAACACAAGAGTACTTTATTTAGTAATTGTTTAGGTTATATAAATATATAAAATTATGTCCAAAATAAAATAAATATTAAGTTGTATTAATAAACTGATAAATATTAATATAAATTATATATATAGTTGCTTTATTGTGATAAAAAATTGAGATAAAGAAATAAGATTCGTATAGACGTATAATTTTAATTTGAGTTAACTTTTTATGTAAAAGGGATAAAGTTAAAAGTTAATTATGTATATAAATGTGTTTAATAGTCAACATTAATGAAGATATATTTTCAATGTTTTAAAAACTGTACTAGAAGTGAAACCAGTGAGAAGTTTAAGATTTAAAATATTCGAAGGTACATTATAAAATTAGCTAAAAATTAAATAAAATTAAAGAATTTGAAATACGATTGAAAAAGATCATCCTTATTTATCGAAAAATTTAAAATTTAACTTAAAAAGATATTAATAAATAAAAATTAATGTATTTATTTTAGTTTATAACAACTTATTAATTTACAAAAATTGATCGATTAATTAATAAATTAATTAGTTTTTAACAATCAAAATTATTAAAGTGAATTCAACTAAAAAATTTAAAGCCGAATCAAAAACTTGAACAATTCAAAACTCTTATGATTGAATTGATCAAATCGGTTGAGTTTTTAAATCATTACATATTTTAATACATATTATTATAACTCTTTAGTACCAAAACTTTTTTTATATTTCTAACATTAACCTCGTTTATAATTAAAAAACTTAGACCAACCGAATCTACGAATTTTTGTGATATCTAACAGTTTATTATAACAAATTTCAAGTACTTAACCATAATATTAATATATATATATATATGTGAATAAACTTAAGAACATTGCTAGAGAGCCAGCAGGCAATTTTGACACGATCCATGCTTAAATAGTTAAACGAACCATTTAACAATCTTCGGTCCCAGGCGTCCATGCGCTCGTGGAGTTCATTATTGTCACCTAACTTGTGTCCCTAATAATTACAACTCACTGGAGTACAGATACACGCGTAACGATAATAGAAAGCCATGACAAAACTCCACCACGACAAAACGTTTCCAACGAGGCTATCAGTTTGGTTTCCACTGATTCTGACTACTCCAGATTTATAGATATCAGCTTCTTGATCATACAAACCACTCGGTTTCAGAAATTTCATGGAATGTTAACAAGTAATAACCTCCTAAACGAGGAAATTAAAGAACAATAATCGCACATCTATAACGTGATTAATTCAGTTTACCACCTGTTGTTGACCAAACATAATTAGGTGAAATCAGTGGAAGCTGATAAGATATGGGACCGTGTAACTTTTGGTGGCTTTATATGAAATGTCAAAAAGCATGAATCTCCAAGGAAGATGGTCCCCTGGTTTAGACTTCTATGTACAAACAATAAGTCGGTCATTTTCATGCTGGTTACTCTTGCTAACATCAAACACCAGGCAAGCTCATACCTCTCAGAAAACGATCCTTGGGAAAGTCAAAGCAGGCATAAAGGAGCAATTGTGGAACTCACCCAGCTACTGAGATTAGGAAAGATGTCGATCTTAATAAATCAGAACATGCCAAATGCTCTGAATAGACCCAACATATTTTGGGATTTCGTTATCGTATGTTCCTGCCAACAGAAATGAACAAAAGATTTGTAAAAGGGCAGTAGTTGATCTAATTGTATATGAAATTTAATGTGGCAGGAGCTATCGACCGGCATGACAGTTGAAAACATAGATGAGGGAGACCGCTGACACTTAGCTTCATAATATCTTCTCAGAAAATATCTTAGAATGCAAAATTTGAAGAGATAAGCATCTTTATTTTTAATTGACAGAGAGGCCGATTCCGATAGACCGATATATCGACATGATTGTTTTTCTTACCCCATCTTTAAGTTACCAAGATAACAAGCAGCCTCTCAACAGTGGCTGTGATAATGCGACTTTTTAAGATAATAGGTACAGAAGGGAGTCACCAATTGGACCACTTTCGGGGTAAAAAGTAGTTCTGCCATTTCACTATCAACAGAAAAGAATAGAGCAGGAAAGGTGTGATACCAATACTATTGAAGTTAATTGGCAAGAGAGGAGACAAAGTGCAAGTGGCAATAAAGCAGAAAAGCAAATAGCAATTGGAAGTGTTGTGTGCGTAAAGGCTGGTGTGACTGCATCGCTGAAAATGGTTGCCTTGTGCTGCTTCGGTACTCCGTTTAATTGAATCCACATGTTTCCACAATGTCACAACTCTAGCATTGGACAAAATCTTGATGGCTTACTGGAAAAAACCCAACAAAGCGAAGTCTCTCATGGAGTACATTGAAGGGTCTGCATCAAGATTTTTAGTTAAGTGTAGCAGATGTACACCCTTAATGTTTCTTACCAAACATAATTATCACTATAAAAGTTTTTTAATTACGATGATTGCGATAGATCATAGAAATAAAGATATTAGTAATTAAGAAAAACCGGTTAGAAATTATTTTTAACGTTTTAAAATCAAACCAAAAATTAGAATAAAGGGTGGTTGTTCTCGTTTCCATGTGTCACCCTGTATTTAAGAACATAGGGTCATGTCACATGAAAACAAGAACCAAAGAATTGATCCTAAAAATTAGGCCAATAAAATAAGAGGTTTAAAGTTTAAAGGTTTAATCGGTATTAAATTATCATAAAATTGACAATTGTTCTTACTCATCAAAGAATTTAAATTAAAAAGTAGATTATTAAATAAAAATTTATTTATTTATTTTAATTTATAAGAATTTTTAATTAGTACAAATTGACCAATTAATTACTAAATTGGTTAATTTTTAATGACAAATTGATAAATTTATAGCAAAGCTGTTTTCTTTTACTTCTTTAATTGTTGCCCACCAAGGCAGTGAAATAATTGAGAAGGCTATCATGTTATATTATGTTGCCATTGTCTTCTTTCATCAGTATTTTCGTTTATTTTAGTATTAATTACACTAAATTCTTTAGAATTTTTTAGTTTTAAATTTTTAAAATTTATTATTTACTTCTAAAATCATATTTTTATATCACTGATATTCCTAACGATATTCTTTATTGGAGAATAATAAAAATTTGTATTAGTTGTATTACATAACACAATCAAAACCTTAAATTTGTAACATTTTAAAAAGTGTTACCTTTTTTTTTAAACGTTAAAGATTGCGCTCAGCGCATATTATTCATGTCTAAAGATAAAACATCATATAGAAAAAAAGGAGGGCATACCACCCATTCAAAATCAGACATAGAATTGGTCGCCCTAGTTATTTTATGAGCAACCTGATTCATTGATCTTTTAACAAAAGTAGTGGAAATAAACCGATGCTCTTGAAGAAGAGCTTTACAATCCTCAATAATCATCGAAAAGTATGATGGAAATTGATACGCTGATGTTAGAAATTGAGTAACTATCTGACAATCTGTTTCCACACAAATAGGCCCATAAGAGAGGCTTTTAATCCAACTGAGAGCTTCTCGAAAACATAACACTTCCCCAATTTGAGGATCCGGTCATCCCGGTAAAATCATTAGTTTACCTGCACAGTTTAGCCCTTTGTAGTCCCGGATCACCATTCCCAATCCATAGAAATCCGAAGATAATAGTGTCACATCAACGTTACATTTATAGTGGTTCTGTGCGGGTGCTTGCCACTTGGAAGAGTGTATGAGTTGACGTCTTACTGATGAATTTTGTTTCCTGTGTTGAGCATGCTTCCATTTCGATAATACCATGGTGGCCCTATGAAAAATTGAGTAAGGATCCTTCATTTTTTGCTGCCATATAACTTCATTCCTGTAAGTCCATAAGCTCCATAAAATCATGCAATATTTCTCCTGCTGAGGCTTTGATCCACCCAACATAACAGAGGAGAACCAACGATGTAGCGTAACAGTATGGGATAAAGACCAATCAACAGAAAACAGAGATCAAACCGATTGAGCAAAATCACAGTGAAGGAACAGGTGGTCTTCAGTTTCTGAAAAGCTGTCGCAAATAGGACATGTATCTCGTATGTCCACGTGTCTTCCATTTAAATTGGCTCTACAAGGAATTGCCTTCCTCAACAGCCTCCAGAGAAATAGTTTAACCTTACTAGGAATATGTAGTTGCCAAATCTTCTCCCATGGGAATGCTGTATTTCGAAACTCTACATTCATGTCTTCTATGGCCAGTCTATATCCTTCTTTTACTCTATACTCCCCTTGATTGTTAAGCATCCACAACCAGTCATCCTGTCTTCTTGAGAAGCTAAAGGGGATCTGTAAGATTAGCTTTGCGTCTCGTTGGATGAAGAACCTTCTAATTTTTGTTTCATTCCATTGATTTCCTTCCATTAAATCTGCCACGTAATGAGCTTCCGCGTTACACTCTGATTGCACGAACGGATCGCTATCATCCATTACCCCGGGGTCGCGCTAGATTTGTATATCATGCCCATTTCCAACCCTTCTTCGACATCCTTGGATCAAGATAGACTTGACTTGATGTATACTCCTCAAAATTAGGCTATGATTGTTTCCCAAGTCTGCGGAAAGAAAATCCGTATGAGGAAAATACCTGGCTTTAAGGATTGTTGCTGCGATCGAATCTGGAAATTTGAGGAGTCTCCATCCTTGTTTTGCCAACAGTGCAAGATTAAAATGTCTAAGCTCTCGGTACCTCAAGCCCCCAAAAACTTTTGGTATTGCTAGCTTCTTCCATTACACCCATCTGAGACCTTTATTATCTCTTCCCCCATTATGCCAGAAGAAACCTTTCATCAAGGTCTCCAGCTCTTGACAAGTAGAGATTGGTAGTAAAAAAAGCGACATCAAATAGTTGGGCATAGCCTGTGCGACCGTTCTTAACAAAATATCTTTCCCAGCTTTGGACAACGCCTTAGCTTTCCATCCTTATATTCGCTTTGTAAGTTTTTCTGTCACATAATGAAAAACTTGTCTCTTACCCCTTCCTATGATCGACGGCATGCCCAGATAATTGGAAGGTTCTGAAGTTTCTGCAACCCCTAAAGTGTGGCAAATAGATTCTTTCATGATAGAGGGAGTATTAGGAGTGAACGATATTCCGGATTTGCCAAGATTAATTTGTTGACCCGACCCTTGTTCATAAATATGCAAGATAGATTTCCATGTATTTGCCTCTTCCACTGTAGCTCTAACAAAAAAAAATGGCATCGTCAGCAAAAAATAGATGTGACACTGGAGTTGCTCCTCTTGCAACAACCGTCCCATGAATATGTCCTCGGGCTTGTGATTGTTGTAAGCTCGCAGATAAGCCTTCCGCACAAATGATGAATAAATATGGAGACAGCGGGTCTCCTTGCTGCAAGCCTCTATTGGGAATCAAAGGTCCATATTCTTCATTTCCGCGGACAAAATAATAAATCATCGATGTTACGATGTTCATAATCCTTGAAACCCATGTTTCATGAAATCCCAACTTCAGCATAATCTGTTTCAGATACTCCCACTTTATTCTATCATAAGCCTTGCTCATGTCTATTTTGAGTGCTAGAGAGCCCACTTTACCCTGAGTTTTTCGCTTGATAGAATGGAACAGTTCATAAGCCATAATGATGTTATCAGTAATCAACTGATTTGGAATGAAGGCACTCTGAGTATCCGAAATAATATGTGGTAGAATCTGTTTCAATCGGTTGGCTATTGTCTTACAGATGATACGGTCAGTAACGTTACTCAATGAAATCGGTCGTAAGCCAACTATAGTCTCTGATTTTTGTTTCTTCGGTATAAGGATAATGTTGGTTCTGTTTAAGCCAGGCAAAGGATCACCGTCATTCAAAGTGCGAAGACAAGCTTGAACCACATCCTTCCCAATTAAGTCCCAGTAAGTCTGAAAAAAACCTGGGTTAAAGCCATCTGGTCCTGACGATTTATCAGGGTGCATTGAAAATAATGCACCCTTAAAATCCCTCATACTCCTCTGTCGTGTTTGGGGCTATTAACAGATCGTTGTGCAGTGGAGTAACCTTGCATTCCACAGTACTTAAAATCAGAGCTGTATCACCACGAGAGGAGGTAAAGTGTTGTTGAAAATAATCCAAGACCATGTTCGGTAAACCAGAATCCCAATCAATCCATTCCCCTCTATTGTTCTTCAATTCAGAAATGAAGTTTTTACGATGTCTATGAGAAGCCATCAGATGAAAGAATTTTGAATTTGAGTTGCCTTCCGTCAGCCAATGTTGCTTCGATCTCTGTTTCCAATATAGTTCATGCTGTAGGAGTAATGCAACGTATTGTTGTTCTACTTCTTTGAGAGCCCCCATGTTTAATGTAGTATGTCGACGCAAATATGTCATCTGCTGCTTCAACTGTGTAATCTGTAATTGAAATCCCTCATTCTTAGATTTTGCCCAAATCTGTAAGTCGTGAGAGCAATGACGAAGTTGGTCTTGGATCGAAGCAAAGGAGTCTTTCATCCAACCCCTTCTTATTCTTTGTCTACATTCTTCTTCCACCGTCCACGCATTCTCAAATCGGAAACGCTTACTCACAAATTTCTTCAACTGAACACCCAATGATAAGAAGATGGGTAAGTGGTCAGAGGAGTCAATTTGGAGAGTGGAAACGCGTGCCATCCAGAACGAATGCGGTGGTGGCTACCGCCCTATCGAGCCTCTCCCGTACCATTGCAAATTCATTTCTCCAATTTTCCCATGTGAATAGTGAACCTTCTGCCTCCAAATCATAAAGATGACAAGACAATAATGTCTGTCGGAATCCCTCCATCAGAGCTCGAGGATGCGTGTGGCTACCTTGTTTTTCAGAAGGAAACATAATGTCGTTAAAATCGCCAATGACGCACCATGGCAAAACCGACTGGGTTTGAAGTCGTCGAAGCAAGTTCAATCCTAAGTGTCGATTGTGACGTTCTGGATATCCGTAGAATCCAGTTAAACGCCAACGTTTAATCCCTTCCATACTTACAACGATGCCAATATGATGTTGTGAATAGCTAAGTAATTGGGTCATATCGTCTATCTTCCGTAACAAAACTAAACCCCCTTTAGTGCCTACTGGTTCTACAGTAAACATGTCTGCAAAGCCCAATTTTCTTTGAATTGGTATAATTTTGTCTATTGAAATTTTAGTTTCCATGAGGAAAATAAAATTGGGTCTCTTATCGGACACCAGGTCCTGTAAAGCTCAGACTGTT
>JANTPM010000245.1:42977287-42987486 GCA_025434745.1 Erythroxylum divaricatum | reverse complement strand
TACCTATTTAAACTTCAACCTTCTTCAATTTCTCTAACTTCTCACAAACTTCCTAAATTTCCCTACCACCAACGATCGTCATCCTTGAGGCTTAGGTTAGTATTTTCTTTGTGAACAAGGAGGAGAAAGCACAAAACATAGGAGGGGTTCTTGTGTAGTGAAGATAAGTAGCAATTCTAGCTAAAAAGAGGGAGAAAATTCGATGAAGAAGAGGAGAAATGAAGGTTTTGGATGAAGGAGAAAGAAATAAGGGATTTGTGTGTTTTAATTATGGAAGTATCGAGAGTGGCTAGAAAAAGAAGGGGCTTTAATTCAAACAATAAGGCGTGGTAGGCAAGTGACACATGTCACTTGTTACATGTCAATCCCTCAAATTTTTATTTAATTTTCTTCCAATTTCTAGTCCAATTTCTCCCAAAATCCCAATGGTTCAAAATTAAAAATTCCTAAAATCATGTATCTAAATTCCAGTGCCATTGGACAGTCATTTCCAATACAAGAAATCCAATCAGTTCGTCATTTGACAATTTTTTTGGTCCGAAAATTTACCCATAAAAATTTCGGAAAAATTGCTAAAATTTTCCAAAAATGTAAAACACACAAAAATCCACTCCAATTCAATTTTCAACCACAAAAACATATTTTTCCCAATAAACACATTTATAGACACATATGCCGGGAAATGTCATTAATGCATGTACAATCATGTGCATGTGCAAAAAATTTTATTCATGTATATATGGAGGCCATATTATGCATGATCATGCCGAGATAAGTTTACACACTCATAACCGATTTTAATTTACTATTTTACCCTTCCCATTAGTGATGGGATGTTACATATTTAGTAGTTAGTAAACATTAGGCCCATTTCATTATCATACATATTCAATCATAAATGTCATTACACTAAACAATTCATAGGTACATTTCTCAATTGTTATGGAATAAAATGTTTAATACAAAATGAATAAAAATAAATGCATGTGCAAACTGATCCTAACCACTAGCTCATATTCAATGTAGTGACTATACTCCAATTGGCCTAATTGGATATCTTCTCTAAACTTGAAAAGCTACAATGCAATGTTGAAGAGTTTTGTGAACTCAGTAGAGTAACCATCCTCGATGGTTCACAGGATGGTCACTCTTGTCATACAACACAACAGCTCATATTATCATGTAATTCACATCAACTTGGTCACATCAAGCAATATTATGAATCACTTGTTCAAAAATCTCATAATTCAAACATAAGTTCATAGCATTCATTATCACATATTCATATAAGGGAGGTCATCATAATAATTTAGTTATTCAATTTATTCATATCATATTTGAATGCAATGTTTATGAGACTCAATTCATTTATTATGTTGTTGTGACTGTGTGCCTTTTTCATTGTCCTATATCTGTTGTAGATACTGGGCTCTTTCATACTATCCCTTATCTATTGAGGATACAAGGCTCTTTAAACACATTGAGCCTTATACTCTAATCACGAATGTCTGAGCTTTAAGCTCTTTTCCACTGGTGACATCAGTCACTGCTGCCTTTATATTACATGCATTGAAATGAAATGCATTCCACAAATTCAATCATTATGCTCATTCAGTCATATTCACATTCTTCCTCATTGACATTTGTCATTGGACTTTTAGTCTGACATTCAACATTTAATTTGAAAATCAAATAGTCAATCTCATTCACGTACAAGTAGCACTTCTAATGATGTTTACATACATCAAACGCCTCAGACAATTATTGTTCAGAAGTTAGAACACAATCAACACATATTATTGGCCCCCGAAATTTTTTATCTAGTTAAGCATGATTTAAAAGGATTTTAAGGTGTTGATAGATTAATTTTTGGAGTTAAATTGTTATGGCAAGGTTAGTAGGATTTTATGATATAGGTTAATTGAATTGAAGTATTAATGTTATAAGAATGAATTAAGGGCATTGTTGGAAGTTCACTTAAAGGTATAAGACATAAGGCATGAAAAGAAGGGCAAAATGGACTTTTAACTTTCATTAAGAGTATAAAAAAGAAGAAGAAGATGTGTCTTGAATTTGAGAAAAGAAAGAAACGAAAATAAGAAAGAAAGGGAGAGGAAGAAAACATGGAAGGAAGAAGAAGGAAGAGGATTTGAAAGGGTAATCATCTTTCCTTCTTGCTTTGTTAGAAAAGGGTTTAGAGAAATGGATTTGTGTAGGGTTTGTGAGGGATGAAAGAAAGAACCAAAGAATCATTTTTTATTTTTAGGGATTTCTAAGCTAGGGTTTCATGGTGATTGAAGAAGCTTTGGATAAACAAGTAAGTATAAGCATCCTTCTTTTTGATTTATTGAATGAAGCATATTTAGTGATGGTTCGAAGTGAAAATGAAGTTGAATATATGTTGGAAGTTGTTGATGATGGTTTATGTAAATGTGTTAGTGTTTGGTTAATGATCAAAAGTAGATTATGAATTAGTTGTGAATGATATTGGGTTGAAATGAAGTTGAGAATGAAGTAGAAGAGATGGTTTAGGTTTAAGATGGGTTATGTATGAAAGAGGGGAGGTTAAAAGGTTAAAAATGGAGTGAAACATGTTCTTGGAGCGTGTTTCTAGACAAATTCGCCGCAGCGAACTCCTGACATTGTTGCGGTGAACACGTAAATTTTCACACTAACTTTTCAACACAGAACAAGCTTAGGTATTTTGATGATAACTTTTTCTGTAGTGATCCAAATGGAGTGATTTTTAATTTGGAGTAAACTAGAGACATATGGCTACAAATTGTATAAAGGAATTAAGTCTTAATTTAGTCTCTAAGAATTTAAACTTTTGGATGGAATTTGAGCATAGAATATTATTTCAGTATAAGAACAGTTCGAAATTTTTTGGGGTATAACTTTTAGATTACTGAACCAAATCGAATGATTTTAGAGTCATTAGAAACTTAAGACAATGGGTAAACATTGTTCTAGAAGAAAATATTATCAAATTTCGTCATTTACCTAATCATAAATTGGAATTCCTATTAAATGAAAGTTTTGGCTATTGTTAAAGGAAATCAAGGAAGGCAAGAGGAGAAAAGGGTAAGGCACCTTTGAGCAAGAAAATCAAGGTGGGTTACATGTTTATAATAGAGTAAATAAGCCACTAACGCTCTCTTTGAATTAAAGAAGTTTAATGTTTTCAATTGCATCATAAATGTTGCATTTATTGCTTTTGAATGATTTGAGAAAGTGCAATATGTTGTTATATGAGTTGTGTGATGATTTATAAAAAGACTTTGAAAGTGATTTTTGAAAAGATAACATATTTATGAAATCATGGTTTCGACATATCTCATGTTTATGAAAAATCAAGTTTCGAAAATGTGTCATCTTAGACAACAAGTTTACAAGTCATGAAATACATGTTATGTGAGTTTGGTTTGATCCATTCCGCATGTCAAGTGCATTTTGACTTAAGACTTCTCCCAGCTACCCGCTTGTGGCATGGATCTCCTTCAAGGACTCCCTCATGTTTACGACTACACAAAACCACTATGTGGGATTATGTTAGTTCGTTCTGTTCATGACTACATAGGATCATTATATGGGACTGTGTTAGTTTGTTCTATTTATGGACCTCCCAAACCATTTTGATGTTCCCATGTGTTTAAATGTGTTGACAAGTTTGATAAATGCATGATTTGTGATTGTTCATGAATTGTTTGATAAATTGAAAATTTTGAGAAACAGGTGTTTTGTGATTTTGATGTAGAATTACTATGGTTAATGAAAAGGTTCAATGAAAATGAGTTTTATAAAAGGGTTTTTACTTGTTTCTCAGTTAAAAACTTGTTACCACAAGCTTTAAGCTCACTCCCCCTTTATCCATCCCATCTTCAGGTAAATAACATGAGATCGAGTGAAAGAGGGTAAAGGCATCGCTCCAAGTTGCATATTTTTATATTTTAAGCTAGATTTTGTAACAATGAGGCTTTTAGTTGCATTTCAAGTATTATTAGTTCAAGTATCTTATGTATTTTGGGATTATGAGATATCGATGTATTGTGGTTTGAAATGCCATTACGGCTTTGTAAAAACTCTTATCTTTTGATATTAATGAATTATGAATTATGAATTATGCATGGATGCCATTAAATGAAAATATGAATTTACGTATGGATAAGGCTGAGTTGAAATTAGGGATATTTGAGGAAGTAATTGATTTGAGATGATGAATTTTTGAACAGAAATTATGGGTACATATAAGCAAGATGTGTTATGGAAAAAGAAAGATAGGAAATTGTGAAGGATGAGAATTAGTTGTAGTAGTGAATAAATTGAGTAGAGATTTGAGAATTTGACGAAATGACACTGGTTGTTGAATTGTCATGAAATGATGTTACCTTAAGGGGAGTGAATTCAGGACAACTTAGAGTGAAAGTAAGGATTTGGATAGATGTAGAGACCTAGGGAAAGCTCTTGAGTGAACCCTTCCCGAAAGGTCTTATTATGGCTGATTATGCATCTTCGCCGCGGCACAATTATCCCGAGAGATGCTTGGGTATAATATGGGAACTTCGCCGCAGTAAAGTCGAGAGTTCACTGCGGCGATCTTTTCCTGACCGCAGTGAAACATGAAGTTTGTCGCGGCAAACCCGACTCGCCAAGATTCCGAGACCCAACATTTATGGTATTTGAGAATGAAGATGAACCGATGTGGGTTAAGGAGATTGCTTTAGAGTATGCTCACATTTTATGGTTCCGTAATTGGGCTCCGAAAATGGGGTCCAATAATATGAACCAACACGGTAAGACCTGATAGGGTCACAATGCTGTCAGTAGCCTCAACATGTTCACAAATAGGCCATTTTTCCCTTCAAAAATGTAGCCTCAGCATGTTCACAATGCTAGGACAGTATTTGTAATGCCCTCATAGACATGTATATAAAGTTAGGCAAACAAGCAATGACTTCAAAATTTTTTGGTCTAATGCCAAACAAGACCGTAGTTAAATGAAATTTATTGATAACGGGTTTTGTTAGAAATGGGGATGTGAATTCGGCTTGGAATTCATTTATAGTTGGGCGAGTGTTAAACACCTGTGTTTAACACACAACGCAAACATTCATCTGCATTGAGCGTTAAACGCAGACGAACGTCTGTGTTTCCCTAACAATCCCTAATATACACCATCCCTTCCTCCGACACTCAATCGACGCATATACACCATCAGCCAATACAATACATAACACCATTAACCGACGCACTCACACAAAGTCATCGTGAATGGAGGGGACAAAAAAGTGAGGAGGAGGAAAAATAACAAGAAATAGCATTCGAGAAATCCTAGAAAAAACATACCAAAAAAAACATACCTATGAGTTGATCCGTTCGGTGTCTTAAGAAGATTAGTTTTTGCTGTGTGTTTGAGAATATGAGTTTTTGTATAAATAGAATAAAACCAAAGAACAAAACAGTCACTTTTAACTTTCAACATATACGTAAAGGACGCAAAAACGTCTACCCGAAAAAGCTAAAATAAGGGACTTTTCTGAAAAGCTTCAAATTTGAGCTTTTGAAAAAGTTGTATTTTAGCTTTTAAAAAAGTTATTTCTACTTAAAAAGTGCTTTTGAAGTTTACAACCAAACACTCATTTTTTCTTTAAAATAGCTTTTACCGTGAAAAAAAAGTACCTTTTTAACCTCCAAAAGCTGAACCAAACAGGCTTTAAAAGCAATGATTTTCCAAGATCCAATATCAAGTTACTTTGATTAAGTTGTTGGAAAGTTTTGGATTATATATGTGCATATATGACCATAAAATAAAACTAAGAAATAACACCTAGAATATCCTACAAATGATGAGTGTTAATGGGCTAAAAGATTAAGAGATAGTTCAAGTCGCCAAATAACAATTTGAAATAGGCAATAACTATATGAAAACAAAAAGGAACATGTCCCTTTAATTATCAACAAACATGTCCCAATGAATTATTTTGGTATAAAAAGAGTTTTGCATTTTGTATTAAATATGAATGTTTAGAGTGAAATGCATGTCAAATATGCATGTGGGTCTACCGAAAACAGCCTCTCTACTATAGAACTAAAAAATTACACCTAGAATATCCTACAAATGATTAGTGTTAATGGGCTAAAAGATTAAGAGCTAGTTCAAGTCGCCAAATAACAATTTGAAATAGGCAATAACTATAAGAAACAAAAAGGAACATGTCCTTTTAATTATCAACAAACATGTCCCAATGAATTATTTTGGTATAAAAAGAGTGTTGCATTTTACATTAAATATGAATGTTTAGACTGAAATGCATGTCAAATCTGCATGTGGGTCTACCAAAAATAATCTCTCTGCTATGTAAGGGTAAAGTTGCGTATTATCAGACCTCCTCAAGCCCTGCTTCACTGCGGAAATTCAAACTGAGTGTGATGATAATGATGATGATAATGTTTAGATTGAAATGCTCTTTCTTAGTTGTTCAGATTATCAGTCCTTTTTATATAATTTCGCTAGGTCTAAGTGAGTGATTACCTCTTATGGGAAGAATGGATAGGTAGTAAACAAAGATAAACAAAAACACACAGTAGGGGCTAAACCATTTTTATTTTAAACAAACTTAGGCAGACAAAGATAAAGACAGTGAAAAACATTGCAGAACCAAACAAGTTAAGTTGGACAGACAAAAGGAAAACATGGTAGCATAAAAGGGAAGGAAAGCGAGTAATTACCAGATAATAGAGAAAAGAAGGGAGAATTGTGTAGGGGGAGATGAGTAGATTTTAGATTAATTTAATAATCATAAAAGTATGACCCATATTACTTTATTTGATTATAATATGAAGTGGGCCCAAAATAATAGTTATTGTGCTTGTAATGAAAATTAAAATCACTATAGTTAATTAATAAAACCCTTCCCTCTCCCTTTAGTCAAGAAACATCAACAAAATTCAAAGAAATAAACAATCTTGCACTATTGAAAAGAACGAAGAAAGGAAAAAAGGCGAGAGTGGATAAAGCTTTTGTGCAGAGAAGTATTTGCTATCAAGAAGGAATTACACATATTGAGCATAGATCAAGGTTAGTATTTCTTTCTTTTGTTTATAGCATGAACCTTAGGGTGTGAAGGTATTGAATCAATTGTGTCATAGATGATCTTGGGTGAATTATAGGCTTGAAATATTGTTTAGAATGTTAAAGATTAAAATTTACATGTAAATATTAATTAAAATGTTAAAGATTAAAATTTACATACGGTGTCATAGTAGATTATGATGTTATGATTTGCTTTAGAGTTAACCCTAGGATTAATGGTAGCAATTAATATTACTTTACGGTTATAAAAAAATTATGTTATTGCATCCTTTGTAATCTCTCAATGTAAGTGATCTTGTTTCCCAACTTCTACGGGCTATCAAATTGATTAAAAATATTGATAAACATGATCCCTTTGATAATAATAGTCGGAGATTGCATGGGGTTCTTATCTTGCATATCTGTTTGTTTTGAACCGAGTTAGACCCTAAGGACCCTAGTGGGACCATAATCATGTGCGTAGGGTAACTTTGTTTTTATGGTAATAAATGAATATG
The DNA here is from genome assembly GCA_025434745.1 of Erythroxylum divaricatum. NCBI lineage: Eukaryota > Viridiplantae > Streptophyta > Magnoliopsida > Malpighiales > Erythroxylaceae > Erythroxylum > Erythroxylum divaricatum. The sequence goes on along the minus strand of JANTPM010000245.1, from coordinate 42,979,896 downwards.
CATGTTAAAGAATGTACGGACTTCATAATTTGGTGTTGGAAAATCAAATGGTTACTTACATGCATTAATTGAGGTTTAACCAGTTAAGCTTTTTAAAAGGAACAAAGTTGGAGATAAACAAAAGTTTAAAGAAAGTTTTCATGGGACCCACCATCAAAAGTTTTGGTTTTATGTAGTGCAAAACACAAGATAGGAGGGATGTCTTTAAATTGTACGACAGGAATCAGAGCAAACGGTTCGGTGAACACAGCAGGCAGGAATAAAAAAGGAGATGTTCTAATCCGTATAGGCTCTTAGAACATAGGGACCCTCACGGGGAAATCCTTAGAATTAGTAGAGATTCTAGACAAATATAGGATACAAATAGCATGTATTCAAGAGGCTAAGTGGGCAGGAGCTAAAGCAAAAGAGATAGGGGGTTTCAAACTATGGTACTCGGGAAGCTCGCGGACACAAAATGGAATAGGTATCTTAGTGGTCAAGGAGTTTATAAACCGAGTAGTAGGGATCACAAGGGTCAACGACTGGATATTGGTGGCAAAATGGTTTTTAGCAGTGTGGTTCTCAATGTAGTTTGTGCATATGCTCCGCATGTGGGTTCAGACAGACAACAAAAAAGTATATTTTAAGAGGCACTGGATGGGGTGATTCAACAAATCTCTAATACCGAACAGATCCTCCTCGGAGGTGATTTTAATGGACATATAGGAGCGGATGCAGACAGATTTCCAGGGACCCACGAGGGTTTCGGATATGGCAGTAGAAATGAGAATGGGACTGCCCTATTGGATATGGCCCTAACTTATGAGCTAGTAATACCAAACCTTTTTAAGAAAAATGAAGCGCATTTGGTGACATTTCAGAATAGCACGAACAAGATGCAAATTGATTATTTCCTTGTCAGGAAAAGTGCCAGATCATGGTGCAATGATTGTAAAGTGATTCCGGCCACATGTATTTCGACGCAACATAAATTACTAGTTTTGGACCTGGGAATTAAGGGATGGAGGTCGCAGTCTTTTAACACGCATCGTCGTAAAATTAGATGGTAGAGGCTGAAAGGAGCCACGATGGTCCAGTTTAGAACTCAAGTTCGGGACCATCCATCATGGGTGGTGAGTGGGGATGCGAACTGGATGTGGGAGGGTGTAGCTTCCGTTGTCTGGGCTACTACTGTAAAACACCTAGGGGTATCCAATGGGTTATCCAAAGGACAAGGGGGAGGGCGGATGGAATCATCGTGGTAGTCGGGCGAGGTTCAGGGGACGATTAAGGTAAAAAAGAGAGCTTTAAAAGATTTTCTAGCAAGTACATCAGAGGTAGAGCGAGAAATCAATAGAGTATGTTATAGATTGGCAAAACAGAAGGCCAAGAAAACTATCGCAGTGGCTAGAGGAGAAGCATATGAGATTATGTATAGGGACTTGGATATAGTAACAGGAGCACAAAAGATTTTCAAGCTAGCACGAGATAGGGCACGTAACACAAAAGATTTAAACCAAGTTAGCTGTATACGTGATGAAGCAGGCCAAGTCCTCACAGAGGCCTAAGTCATCCAGGGGCGATGGCAGAGATAATTCTATGGCCTGTTTAAAATAGAGATAGTGGGCAACATAGAGTTAGGCAAACCCTCCATGTCGGGGCGTGTCCTTACTAAGCACAACTGGGAAAGGGTCACGATGGGTAAAATTACAAAGGTTATGCGAGGGGTGGGGAGCAGAAGGGCCGTAGGGCCGGACGAGATCCCTATAGTGGTATGGAAGCAGATAGGAGTTATTGGTACTGAGTGGTTAGCCCAACTCTTTAATTTGATCCTAGCGTCAGCCAAAATGTCGGATGAATGGAGACTGAGTAGGTTGATCCCCTTATTCAAGGGCAAAGGGGACATCCAACAATGTCATAACTATAGAGGCATCAAACTACTAAATCACACCACAAAACTATGGGAGAAGGTAATTGAAAAAAAGGATCCAGAGAGTTGCCTCTGTATCGGCCAACCAATTTGGGTTGATGCCTAGTTAGTCCACAACAGAAGCAAGGCATCTCCTTCGTAGACTTATGGAATGCTACAGGGAACGTGAACGGGATTTGCATATCATTTTTATTGATTTGGAGAAGGCGTATGACCGGCTGTCGCGAGAACTCCTATGGAGGTGTTTGGAGGCAAAGGGCATTCCTATGTCATATATTAAAGTAATTAGAGATATGTATGAAGGAGCTTTGATGAGTGTAAGGACGATAGGAGGAGACACGAAAGTGTTTTGTATCAGTGTTGGACTACATCAAAGTTCTGCTTTAATCCCTTTTTTTGGTCACATTAGTGTTAGATGAACTTATCAAACATATACAAGGAGAGGTACCTTGGTGTATATTATTTGCTGACAATATTGTCCTAGTGGATGAGACCAGAGAGGGGGTCAATTTCAAGCTAGAATGTTGGAGAGATACGTTAGAATCGAAAGGTTTTAGAATGAGCAGGTCTAAGATGGAATATTTAGAATGTAACTTTTCGAAAATCTAGAGGGTACATAAGGTGATTGTAGCAATTGGTGCTGACATCATACCACAGAGATCTAGTTTTAGATATCTCAGGTCTATCATTCAGAGCG
>JANTPM010000245.1:42942433-42952777 GCA_025434745.1 Erythroxylum divaricatum | reverse complement strand
ATTCACCAAACATCCTATCTTACATACATAACCATGGATTATGCTTAAGGTTTCTCAACTCATCATCCATACTTAGTGCATATTCTAATATCATAGTCATCTATAACAAAATTCATATACAAATATACTCATTTTATTTCATTATCATATTTCAAATTTCCACTCAAGGTTCGAGGTCCAACACAGTTTTTATTTGTAGCAGTCTCAGCCCCCTTCTGGGTTGATATAGAAGTAGTCCGAAGGGAAGTACAGGAGGATGTTGAACTTAGTAAGCTACTGGAGACTTTGCAACAGAATCCAGAGTCAAAACCAGATTATCTAGTGAAGGGAAACTTGTTTTACAAGAATAGGTTAGTCCTCTCTCCCACTTCGGCATTAATTCCTCAATTACTGCTAGAATATCATTCTTCTCCTCTAGGAGGACATTTTGGCTTTTTTTAAACCTATAAAAGGCTGGTTAGTGGTTTATTTTGGCCGGGAATGAAGTCCTCTATCCAAAAATTTATTCGGGAGTGTGCTACCTGTCAAAAGAACAAATATTTGGTGATGACTCCAGCTGGTCTTCTTCAGCCCTTGCCCATTCCTAAGCTAGTTTGGGATGAAGTATCTATGGATTTCATCACAAAGCTACCTAAATCCCAAGGCTATGAAGTTATAATGGTGGTTGTGGATAGGCTGTCAAAATATGCCGACATCACACTTCTTAAACATGCTTTCACGGCTAAGACAGTGGCTGAGATGTTTATTAGGGATGTGGTAAAGTTGCATGAAATTCCTAGCTCAATATTGAGTGACAGAGATCCTCTCTTCACAAGCAATTTTTGGAAGGAAATATTTAAGCTACAGGGAACCATGTTGAAGATGAGTTCTTCATATCACCCCCAAACGAATGGCTAGACGGAAGTGGTTAATAGAGGCTTGGAAACCTATCTTCGTTGTTTTGCTTCTGAGCAGCCTAAATATTGGTCTCTTTGATCACCTTGGGTTGAGTATTGGTACAATACAAACTTTCATGTTTCAATAGGAAGGACTCCCTTTGAAGTGGTTTATGGCCTCCTCCTACCATCCATTCTGCATTTCATTCAAGGAGAGACCCAAGTTGCATCAGTGGCAGCAGCCTTGATCGATAGAGATGAGGCATTGCGCCAACTTAAGCACAATTTACTTCGTGATCAGTCAACCATGAAGAAATTTGCCGATGTTCATAGAAGGGAGGTACAGTTTCTGGAGGGAGGCTTAGTTTATGTAAAGCTCAGGCCACATAAACAGCTCACTTTAGCAAGGAACATCTGTCCCAAGCTGTCTGCTAGGTATTGTGGACCTTTTAAGGTTCTGGGAAGGGTAGGGCAGGCTGCTTACAAACTACAGCTTCCACCTACAGCCAAGGTACATCCAGTCTTCAATGTCTCTCAACTAAAAAAGGTCATAGGTGACCATCCTATTGAGCAAGACTTTTCCCCAAGATTGGAGGTGGATGTCTCGGAACGGGCTGAACCTGAGGCAGTCTTGGCTTCACGTTATATCACAACTAAAGGTAGAAAAGTCCAGCAATGGTTGATTCGTTGGAAAGCTAAGTCGGGAGAGGAAGCTACTTGAGAGGGTGCGGATTTCATCAAGGGACAATTCCCTTCCTTTTCTCTTGAGGACAAGGGACTTATTGAGGAGGAGGGAATTGTTAACATTCCACCTTCTCCTCAGCCCACACTAACTAAGCCCATTAAAGTGTATACCTGTAGAAACAAGTTGGGACATGGGGTGTGAAATTTGTCATGTAAGCAAGTTTGTTAGGAAGGAGTGAGGTAGTTATGGAGAGAGAATGTAAGGAGGTGAATATTAGCATAGGAGTGAGAAGAGAACACTATCGATCACTATCCTCATTGTTAGGAAAAAATGCCTGAAATGGGGAACTTATTCCAGCTGAATTGTCTATCTTTTATCGTTATACTATCAACACAACACAATCTCCATTGAGATTCCTAACACCCCAGCCCATACTAAATAAGCCCATCAAAACTTATACTCGTAGAAATAAAGTACAAAGGAGGGGAGTGACTGCCATGTAGGCGAATTTATTAGAAGTTTGTTAAGGAGAGAAAACGAGGGAGGGGAATATAGAGCTGTCCAGCGAGAATAGAGAAAATAAGGATTTTACTATCATCATTGTAGGAAAAGTTGGCCTGAATTGCCCAAGAGGGGAGCTTGCTCCAGTTGTTATTTTCTACGTTACTATCAATATACTAACAGCAATACAAACTCTATCGAGTTACCTAACAGGATGCAGCAAGAATCTGGTGATATTTCGGAATATGAAAGTTTCAGGAGTCGCAAGCCATCAAAAAGCTTCCACTTCAGATGAAGTTGAGATGTTCCAGTCTAAACCTTCTTCGTAATCTATCGTCTTCCGGTGCAACTTGTCGTGATTTCACCTGCTTCTCCACCCTCTTGCAAGGCCGAGTCTCGCATTCCCATCTTCTCCAAATCCACGCCAGAGTATTTCGACTTCATTTAAGCCAAGACAACTTGATAGCAACTCGTCTCATTGGTCACTACCCACATGGAATCGCCCTTCGTGTTTTCAGTCAGCTCAAGAAACCCAATTTGTTTCCGTTCAATGCGATTATCAGAGTTTCGGCTTACGGGGGTCATTTTGCTGATTCATTTTTTATCTTCCGAAAGTTGAAGAGGTGTTCCCTTTCGCCTAACGACTTGACCTTCTCTTTCATCCTCAAGTCGTGTCTCCAGTCCGAGGAAGCCCTTCATGTGGAACAAATCCACACCCATGTCTGGAAAATGGGTTATTGCAGGGACCCTTTCCTATGCAGCGGACTTATTGCTGTCTATGCTAAGGCTTGCAAAAATTTCGTCGTCTATGCGCTCAAGATGTTTGATCAAATATCTGATAAAAGTATGGTTTTTTGTTGGACTACTTTAATGGCTGGTTTTGCTCGGTCAGGCCAGTCTCAGGAAGTTTTGAGGCTTTTCTGCTTGATGGTTAAGGAGAATGTAAGACCGGAAGATGATACTATGGTTAGTGTTCTGTCAGCTTGTTCGAACTTGGACGTTGCTCGAATAGAGAATTGGATAACGATATTATCTGAATTCGTTAAAGATGTTGAATTTGAGGGTCCTTGTTGTGACTCAGTCTACATTGTTCTCGTGTATTTATACGGGAAATGGGGCATGATCGAAAGGAGTAAGGAAAGCTTTGATAGGATTACTAGTAATGGGAAAAGGAGAGTCCTTTCCTGGAACTCTATGATAAATGCATATGTGCAAAATGGCTTCCCGTTGAAGGCTTTGGATCTGTTTCGCATCATGGTGCAGGACCCAAATAATAAGCCAAACCATGTGACAATGGTGAGCGTACTTTCAGCTTGTTCACAAATTGGTGATCTAGACCTTGGAATATGGGTTCATGAATACATGAAATCTGAAGGACGCAGAAGTGTTATAGAATCCAACAAGATTCTAGCTACAGCCTTAATCGACATGTACTGTAAATGTGGGAGTTTGGAGAAGGCAAAGGAGGTATTTGACGATATGGCTTTGAAAGATGTTGTTTCTTTCAATGCGATAATAATGGGCCTCGCAGTAAATGGTAAAGGGCACGAAGCAATCGAGCTCTTCTCCAAAATGCAAGAGTTCGGTTTGCGTCCCAATGCCGGAACCTTTCTTGGCCTTTTATGTGCTTGTAGCCATTCGGGATTGTCAGATAGAGGACGACGGATATTTGTAGATATGAGGTCACAATTCTTCATTCTTCCCAAATTGGAACATTATGCTTGCTATATTGATCTTCTAGCAAGAGAGGGGCATGTGGAAGAAGCTCTAGATGTTGCTGCCTCAATGCCTTTCAAGCCTAACAACTTTGTTTGGGGAGCATTGCTTGGCGGTTGCCTGCTCCACTCTAGATTGGATTTGGCGCAAAATATATACAGCAGGCTTCTTGAAGTAGACCCAGATAATTCTGCAGGATATGTAATGTTGGCTAATGTTTTGGCTGGTGATCAACGATGGACAGATGTATCATCAGTGAGGTGGTTTATGAGGGAGAAGGGAGTCAAGAAGCAACCAGGGTGTAGTTGGATCAGTGTTGAAGGAATAGTGCATGAGTTTCTTGCAGGCTCCCCTTGGCATCCACAAATTGAGATCATATATCAAACGCTGCATGAATTGTCAAAGAAAATGAGAGTAGCTAGTTCTTGTTAGAGCAACACGTTTTGTCTGGATATGCTTCATTCAAGTCACATTGAAAGTTCTTCAGGTCTGTGGTCAGAGGCAATTGCAATGTAGCTTTTTGTGCCAAAGGATTGTGGATTTGGGATCATTGTTGCCCCATAGCTGAGGGTGCAGAATGGCTACATTGGAGCACCTAAATTATAGCTCAACTCTATAGTCAAATGCAAGGATCCAGTGATCCTTTGACAATATTCTGGAGGAAGTTAATGCCTTTGGCAACTCTTAACGTCTGTCTGGCGAAATTCATGGCAGCGTCATAGGTGAGATTGATGTTCTTTTCCTTTGGTTATAAGCTTCACACGTTAGATTGTTGAAGGGCTGCAGCTAGTTGCTTAAGCTTCTACTCCCATTTTTGTAATTCCCCAACTACACCAGAAATAAACTTGCATAGTTTTTTCAAAGAAATTAATATTTTATAACTTGAGATAATTTAAGGTTTACTTGAATTTAATAGTTTATCCTTTTTAAAATAAGATGGGTAAGGATTCTAGTTATTTGGTATCTAGTGCATAAAACTCCTAACTTTGCGGAGGTTTGAGGAGGATTATAATATACGCAGCTTTTCATTTTTATTTTTACAGAGACTGTTTTCGTGACTTAAACCCGTAATTTTATAACCACAAAGGAGTAAAACTTGTTATTCAAGTTTCTTGGTTATTAAGGAGAAGTTGGGGTGACTCATTATTTTGAGTAATTTTGTAAATAGGTTGTAGAATAATTTTATTATAATTCATCCCTTAGAAAGCTAGAGTTTGGTATGTAATTAAGAAATTGAATATCTTGGCAGATATTTATTGCTGATAATAAAATTTGCAAAATATTAATTTTCTACTAAATGATAATTTTAATTTACCATCCTTAAATTATTTATTTTTTATTTATATATTAGAACTCAAGAGTACATGCGGAATAAGATGTATTGCTCATTCAATGGTGCATTCATTTGGAGGAAATATATATTTTTTATTTAATTAATCTTGCTACTATAATATTAGATTTTATTAAATATATTTATTAAAATAATGTCTCACCTGTAAACCATTTATAACAAAATTTATACATTGATACTATAATTTTATTGAAACAAATTGACATTTTCCAACTTTACTTGAAATCATGAATTTTAGCTTGGAATATATTAATTAAAACAGTGTATAATTTTTATTAATTCTATATCATTTTAAATCCATCAAATAAATCTTCTAATACTTGTATAAATAGTCAGCTATTTAAATTTAGTTTTAACAATCAATCCAAAAGTTAAAGTTTAAATAACGTGTTCGACTGGTGTCATAAGCACGTTTGAATTCAATGATTCAAAAATTCAATCAGTTTAATTGTAAAAATTTTAAGCCGTCTAATTTTTCAGTTTGGTTTTCAACTTTTCGATTAAATTTATTTTAATAACTCTTGTTGTTAAAAACGATCAATTTATTAATTAATCAATCAATTTTTATAAATTAATAAATTCTTATAAATCGAAATAAATCAATTAATTTTTATTTAACAATATCTCTTTTTAATTAAACTTTAAAATTTTCGATGAATAAAGACAATCTCTTTTAATCATAAATCACAATCTTTAATCTTATTTAAGTTTTAGCTAAATTTATATCAATTTAATACCTTTTAAATCTTAAACTTTTTATTTTATCAATTTATCACATTCTCTCTCTCTCTTTATATGTCATTTAAAATCAACATTTTTACTAATTAAGAATAAGAATAAAGCTACGTACTACTAAATCTCTCCAAACCAAGCGTATTAGCCAAATTCTTACTAAATATTGTCGTTGTTATTATTGTCGAGCTTTTGTTTCAATTTTTAAAACATTATTTGAATTTTCTAAAATTGAGACCAAATTGTGATTTGTTAAAATTCGTAACATCTCTTCTCACAATAGTTTACATATCAGCTCTTTCAGAAGCCTCGACATACTTAAAATCTCCAATAGTACAGGAATTGGTCCCGAATCCATTCATGATTCATAAGAACATATCCTAACGAGTGAATAACATAGACCTCACATCAAAACAATAATCTATTTAGGATTCCAATTGTATTTGCAGAGCGCAAACTCGCCCCAACACTTCAGGTAAGACCATTCCTTCATACAGGATTAATCACAGGGTTTATTCTGAATCTGAATCATAGTTTTCGCTTTGTCTCACACTCCTCTTGGTGTTGCTAGATTTTGATGAATTCAGGGACGACTCTCCCTCAAAGACGATGACTTGAGCCTTAGCCAACCTCTCTTCCAATTCCTCAGTGCTGAACTCATCTGTCCCACCAAGCTGATCGAAACCCACCTAATAAAAGCATCAAAGTTGCACATTTAGCATCGAAACTAAGTAGAAAGGACATCCAAAATACATTCGAGAACACATAAGCATCCATAAAATATACCACATAATCATCCACTTTAGCATTCTTTATGAGTGCGAGGGTTGGAAGCACAACAATCTTGAGTCTCTCAGCCAAGAATGGACTCTTCTCTGCATGAACTTTTACAAAACGCGTTTCTATATGCTGCTTTGCCAATATACTCAAATGCTTGTCCATCACCTGCAAATTAACTGTAAACATGGGTTGCTTCTCCTCACTATGCAGTTGAAATTTTAAGCTAAGAACTGAGAATACCAATCTTAAACAACATAACCAGAAGCAAGCAAACTTTGCATGATAAATTCCCAACCTGAGCATTCCTTCAAAGACGCAAGCACAAATAAACCAATTCTAACAACTATATATATGATCATGAGATCAACTTATAACAAGCTTTGCTGCATCAAAAGCCACAAGTGTGCCCTAACCTCTTATGGTTACATTACATCTTAGGGAGTGACAACTTATCATGAAACTAGTTCACACAGTCCATAAACAGTTAAAGCTTAAGGATGTAAGCTCAACAAAGGACCACTCCCAATTGTATTCCTGAATAGAAAAAGAAAATTGTGAACTTCAAAAGTAGCTTTGACGCTGCTCAATACAATTCATTCTTAGTTCTATGGCCTAAAAGGAAATCGCAACTCAAACACTTCAAATCTAGCAAAAAGCAAGTACTAAAGGATCATGCTTAGCATGAAGGTGCCAAATATATGCTTCATTTGTGTAGTTAAAAGATAACAATGATGGTTGAGGTACCTTGCAGGGCCAATTCTCGCGATAAAAATGGCAAACAACGCGATCGCTAGCTTTGACGACGGAGAAGAAATCCTTCTCGGAGGGAATCTCGGTGTACTCGCCGTGTCCGAGAGAGATCCAACGGCTACGCTTCTCCGCCATCTTCTTCATCTGCAGCATCCGCTTCTCTCTCAAAGCCTCCAGATCGTCGATGTCCAGCCGATCCAGCGCTGCGATCTCATCGTCCAGCTTGTCCTCCACCGCCTTCGCGACAGTGAGTACTTGCTTCTCTATAACCTGAACCCCCCAAAAAGCAAAAACATATAAGAAACGCAAATGTGCGTACAATTTATACGTATATACAGAGATTGGTACGCACCTCTTGAACTTTAGGGTTCTCCATTGTTGGAATGGAGAAGCAGTTCAAGAAAACGGAGACGAAGATTGAACTTTTGATCTATTCAAATTAGATGAGGAAATGCGAAGTGCATGCGACACCGTTCTAGGTCAAAGCTATTTCACTTACCATCTTCATATGTATATAGATGGGCTTTTATTAACTGGACCATATTTGATGGGCCGTGGTTTATAGATACCCATAATTATTTAACAAGCCCACTGGTGGCCATGAGCAAAGCATGCTACAAATTAGGGGTATATTACTAATATACTTCTAAGAATGGCGGCCCGAACATGGGCTGATTGGCCCATGGCTCGGGTCGTGACCTAACGGGTCACAGGTGGATTTGATCAGCCTTGCTCGACTTCATAGTTTTTGAAAAAAATTTAACAAAGCAATATCGTTTTGTGCTTTTCTATCGAGCCATGAGTCAGACTATATTTGGCATCCTGATATACTTTTAATTTTATAAAGTATTAATAACTTTTTTATAGTTTTAGTTTTATAATATTCATTTTTATTATCAAATTTTATTGTAAAATTTACGGCTAAAGCGATTAAAAAATATGTGCTATAAAATTAAAATTATAAAATAATTATTGATAATTTTTAAAACTTAAAAGAGTACATTAATTACAAATTATTAACTCGAGCCATAATCAATTAATAACAAATTCAAGTATTTAAAATATAATTTTTGAGTCTTTGAACAATTATTTGTATTTAAAATGGTGGTTACATATTTTGATTTAAATTATAAACTTATTAAATAATTTATTCAATATGCATATAATTTTTCGCATAAAAAATATTACATTAACTTGAAATTTTAGTCTATAAATTCCCATAATAATTGTTGGCAATCGTTGTGTTTCTTTAAAAAATAGGAAAAAGGAAAAGGTGAAAAGTTGTGTATATATCTATTATGAGAGTATTATGTGCATTGATTTGATATCTGCCTCGTGGTTGACTGTGTCAGAAGTTGGGATTCATTGCTACAAACAGCTTACAATGAATGCTGACATCCGTTATTTAATTTCTTACTTACCTTCTGCGATGCTTCATAACCACATTGTTCCTTTATTTAAATTGAGACTCCATCACAAAGTGTTTTAACAACAGCAATCAGTAAATCTGAAGTGACATAATTAGATGTCATAAAAGATGAACATTCTGATATAACAGAACTAGGTCTAGGCTCACTCCATGCATGCTTGATACATAGCATATGCTTATGATTTTATGAGAACACACATTGCTCAGCTAGCTCAGCTGGGTGGGTTCATCACTTTAAGGGCACTTGGGTTTGCCCTTATTGGTCCTCATGTCCCTGTAACAAGGGCATTCATGCTTATTCCCGTAAGTTCCTGAAGGAACACACTTGCACTGTGCACAGCATATTCCACAGTACTTCAAGCACCGATCTTTCAGTCCTGCTTTTTCACACCTGGCCTTGCACTTCTTGGCACAGAACACTTCATAACCAAAAACCCATAAATGTCACAAACTGGTATATTTTATTCTATAATTATAATGCAAATGATGTTAAAATTTTTACACACTATAGGAAATTAAGATAGGGAGGTATACTGAGTATGTCTGTTTTTGCATGCTTTTGATCTTTACCTATTTGGCATACTTACTTTTCCAACTTACACAATGTTTCGTTCATGCAAAGTTATACATCAGTTTCTGTGGAAGAAGAAATGTAAGGCACAAGAAGAAGAACATAAGAAACAGTGATTATCGTCTTCCCCATGGCTAATCAACATTGCAGTGAGTTAAATAGCAGAATTCAGAAGTTGTTCTTACGTGGCTTAGCCATGGCAGGTTCCAAGAAAGATGAGCTTAGGAGGAGAATACACAGTAGCAAAGTAGCAAAAAGGACCTTCATCTTTCCTGCTTTTTCTTTTCTCTTCTTTGGAGAGCTGCAAAAATAGCTTATAAGAACAATACCCTTTTGAGGAGAGTGAGCGAGGTTTGGATCAGTGTTGGAATGAGGAGAAGCAAGAGGCTAAGTGGGAATTTATAATCGCAGTAGCAAGTAAAACTGACGCTTTGTGACCCAAGTGAGGTGGCAGCTGAGGTACGTAAGAGTATCAATGATATAATAAATTGACTGCAGAGAGCACAGCTGTAGCTTTACCCGGCACATTATGAGCAGTTGGCCGTGGACTAGGTCCTCTGTTCACGCGGTTTCAAATGACGATGAGCTGTCAAGAAGCTTTTCTAGTACGTTCTTCTGTCAGAGTTGTGGCTCCATGCTGCAGGTAACCATGCCTGCATGTTGCTTTCAGAAAACCTTAAAATCAGTTTAGGACCAGGAACAGGAAGTCGAGGTATTAGGTTCTAAACCTGGTTTTCTGAGTCTACCAGAATCAAAATTATCACCAGTGAATGTGTCTCACACAACTTGTTAATACAGAAATGCTGTTCTTGAATGTTACAATATAGAGTCTGTTGATTTTAGATCATGAGAGCTTTTGGTTTGTTTAAGTTACTCATACCCTCCCTAGTCCTTCTTCCCCTCTTCCAAAAGCTACCATTTGATCAAAGCTTTACCAGTTATTCACGTGAAGAA
>JANTPM010000245.1:42929133-42942333 GCA_025434745.1 Erythroxylum divaricatum | reverse complement strand
TACCCTCCCTAGTCCTTCTTCCCCTCTTCCAAAAGCTACCATTTGATCAAAGCTTTACCAGTTATTCACGTGAAGAAGTATTATTATAGTATATACTAAAATGCTTGTTCAAGGTCCTACTGTCGATTAACGTGACGGAATCAAAGGTAGCCAGTGAGTTGACTAAAATTTTAAAAACAATGTTGTACTAACTAAGAATAATCAACTCAATTTATGCATTACAGTAAGGACAATTTTTTATCTTTTGATCTTGGAATCCATACATATCAATTCTCAAGTTGTTACTTACCCGAGTTACATTTCTTGCTTAGCTTTCCCTCGGTCCCGTACAACTTGGGTCACCTATAAGTAGCAAATGGAACATAATCTATGAGGCTGGCTATTCACAGTTGATTATTTTTTATTTTCTCATTTAGTCCGATGAACATTAGCTGTGATATTCTCTTGGTTGTATGGTGGATGTATTATAGTACAAAACGGGTAGTCTATCATTTCCAAGAACTTTGATTGTGTGCCATATCTACCCTTTTAGGACCTGAGCCCCCTCACACGTTTCTGTACATCAACCTCCCATGCTTCTGGACAGGCAAGAATGTCGACTGTAGGACTGCTCATTGGCATTGTCACATGATTGAAGCAAATTCACCTGCAAAATGAAAGAAACCGTATTACCGTCTCCAAGGAATTCTAGGCTGACATTTATGGGGAAAGAATCATAGAAACAGATAGAAGAAATCAAGAACAAATGTACCTTAACTATTTCGGACTTTGAGCTGGGAGGCATATAAGCTGCCAAGATGCTCAAGTTGAAATCCTAGTTGCATGGACAGAAAATATATAATAGAGGTATTAGCTTTCTGTGATTACCGAATTCTCAGAAACCAACATAACCAATAGAAGGTACTCCTTGAATGGAATGGACTTTCATTGATAGCCAAAGCTTCCTCAAAACACTACGAATGATTTAGTTTCTAGAATGTGCTTCTCAATATTGTTAGAGGCGAAATAACAAAACACACAAGAAAGAGCGTACAGTGGACTCAACTATGAACGTCCTGCAACAAGCTGATGTTTATGAGAGAGGGGAATATTAGTACCCCTTGGTAAAATACAAACAACATAAAGTTTTCATTAACACACTTTCCAAAATCTTAACATTACAATAAGCAAATCAAGAATCTGTGGCAACATAAAACTCACCCTGAAAGGATCACCCCTCAAAGACTGAACATACATGGAAGTCCCCAGTCCTCGTCCCTGCACAGAAATGGAATGCTAATTGAGGATAGAGCGTAAGATGCTCAGGATTTGATGAAAAGTTCTTAGTAAACCTGGAATTTGAATGCATATGCAAGAGAAGAGTATTATACTCCAACACATAACAACCAATCCTTAAAAACACAAAGAGATCGTCTCCTTCAAACTATTCCCCATTCTCCGCAACTTTGAGTGTTTTTTAACATTCCCAAAACTCAAATTTCCCTATGCAACTCATGTCCATTCTTCTCAGATCTTACTCTCTGTTTTCTTTTCACTTTCTCTTTTCTTGAACCAAGCAATTAGTAAATGATAAGCATCACCCAAGCCCAAAAATTGAGCATATCAGTCCAATTTTGGTTTTTCCTTTTACAACGTCAAAATGCATTCTTCAAATCAACTGTCAAATCCTTCTTCCAGTGTCCCAAAATATGTGTATGTGCAGAGAGAGAGACAAAAAAAGAACATAGTTGACTGCATGAGTAATCTTAGTTGCAAGTTACTTTCAAGGTCTTCAACCCAGAAAGAAAAGAGAGAAATTCAAGTGTCTTGACTAATAGCTGAATTTTCATATTCGAATTGAATCACTTTGGGATTCCTTTATAATCCTCATAGGTCTCATTTTGTATGCAGCACATGTGTCTACATGTAGGCATATGCATCATGTAAATTATGGACTGTAACAACATTAATAAGAAGTTCCACTCATCATTAAAATTCTAAAAAGTTCATTAAAAAAAAAAGTACAGAAATGTCAAGTTGAATAAGGAAATATTTCAACAAGTTGAGTAAGGAACAAATAGCATTAATGATTCATGTAGACGTGCTTGATAACGATATACCCATACTTCACACTTTGATATTTATCTAGCCACATCTGAACAAAGGGACTCCTATTACATTTTTCAATAGTTTTGCTCACTTTTGCAAAGATATGAATGGATTTCCCAAATCAAAATACTAACTTTGAGGCAACATTATTTCTCTAAGGATTTCTCACAAAATATTAAACATGGATATAATTTACCTCCAAACATATGTCTCTAAGTCGCCTTCCGGTTCGAGCACAACATACACGAACGACATGTTCATCACAGCTCCCAGTTATAATATAATCTCTCCCATTCAGGTAATAAGATCGAGTGTAATTTTGTGGACTTCCTATGCCTGCTATCTCAAAACTCAAGTGAAGTCTTCCATCAACAGTCAGAAGTTGTCGGACCTAACAAAGTCAATTTTAATATCAACAGTTATGTAACTTTTTTTCTAAAGAGCAACAAAAAGAAAATAAGAAACCAGTGATACGCTTGACAAAAAGAGATAGTTCCGTAAGAAGACTTGCAATAGTTCAAGATTTGCACCAAAAGCACACAACAAAATCCATCATCAACAATCTCTGCAGTTAAAATTTGTTTACATCAAAAGGGGCACAGGATCAACAACAGATCCCTAATCTAATATAGCATAACTGAATCTGTTGCCATCTAACCAGCAAGCAGGGCTATCAATGATCAAGTTCCACAGCTTAATTGCTATCCTTTTGTATCCATTAGAATTTTAAGGTTAATATGAATTCCGGACAACGAAATCTGGTAGAGATCTAACTAAGATTCGGAGATCTACTCGACAAATGTGCATATACAAGCTTAATCATGCAGTAGATGAACTATATGGTACCTCATTGTCAACAGCGGACGCAAGAAGATATTGATCATCTGGAGAAAAGCAAACCATCACATTTCCCCTAGAACTTGAACTAGTGTGGCAAGGCCTTATAGGCTTCTGTCTCAAGTCCCATAGTTTGACATCATGATCAAATGACGAAGTAGCAAAAATTGACGGCATGTGGTTAGAGAATTTAACGACATTGATATGCCCTCTGTGCATATCAGTGAACACTTGTATGCGCCTCCCATGGTTGAGGTCATACAAAGCAACATCCTTTGAGTATCCACTTGCAAGAAACAGTTCGTCCGTTGAGTTAACATGAACAGATGTCAACTGGTCAAAGTCATCAAAGGTGACAGACCCACTACCAGGATTCATGCCTGTAACTAATGTGGGCATATTCTCAATGTCATATAATCTGAGTGAACCATTATCTGAGCCTGCTATTAACTGTGAATCCACAGGGAAAATGGACATGATAAGCACATGTGAATGCTCAAAAGGAACTTGAAAATAAAAAATATTAACTGTATTATGCGGAGTAAAAATCGGCCCAAACACTTGCAAGTATCTAGGTTACAAGCAACCTTATTACTGCTGGGAGAAATTTTATCTCCTAAGGAAAGAAATCCTTTGTAATCACCCATACCACAAGTTTTTGCTGTTACAGACTTTAAACATGGACAGAGACAAAGATATACAATTTGATAAGCATAAGCATCTTGGCTAGAAACTATTCATCTACCAATAGTAATCATCACCATACAAAGAAATTCCCAGTAGCACACATGATCACGTTTATGTATGAGTGTAATTAATCAGTGAATTCCACATAAATGAAATCTAGTAATCCCTGAAACTTGTTAGAATCCCTAATGCCTTTTTAACAGAAGCAGCAGCCAATATGAATTATGATGACTCAAATCTTGCAGAATTTATCCTTAGTTGTATGAGACTTCAATTTCATTAAAACCAAAGTCTAAAATAATGCATGCATATACTTTAATTAATTGCAATATAATTGCTGCTGAATATGTAAACTAATTCCCACATGCCTTGCATTTACAACAGCTTGTCCAAGCATAACTGGCAAATATATGCATGCTTATAGAGTGAAATAATTTATCTTCCACACATCCATGAAGCAATAGTACCTTGGAGGGATACTTCTTGAGCCAGCAGAGTCCCAATACACTGTTCATTGCTCCAAGAGAAGGAATATGGCCAACTATTTTCTCATTCTCATGGTTTACAACAACCACATCACCATCTACAGTCCCAAATACCATGAGGCTAGAGATTGTTGGGTGGTATTCAAACTGCCTGGGACGAAAGCTACTATTTGCATTCCCTAGATCATTCCCTGATATAGAAAGTGGATGCAAGAAAGGCCAAGCAGAAGATCCTACTTTGGCAGCACAAAGAGAGCGAGTATAGGAATATTGCGAGTTTCCATAAGAATGTACATGCTTTTGGCTTTTGGTTCTTTGACTTGCTTTCAATTCACGTTTATGAAAGATGTTCAATATACTTTCTTTATGTTTCCGATTATAAGGCAAGTACTCAAAGTAATCTGAGAATGTTACAGCAGCGCTTTCCCTTTCAGCTTTTCTAATGGGCAGGTTATCCAAAACTTTTAGATGGGGCAATGATGCAATTGTGTACTCTCTGTAATGTTTTTCATAGCATATTGGTGAAGCGTGACAAGGAACATATGTTGAAGCAAAATTTGTAATATCACCCATAAAAGAACCCACCGAAGACTCTCCCAATGAGCTCTGCAAAAGCAAAAGCTGAGAATTAAATGATTTTAAAGATAGAATTTGATTTTGTACAGTAAGCATTATCTTGAATGCAAATAAGTGTTAATAGTAGTAACTGAAAAGGAAGGTATATCGAATACCAGAAAACCGAAACAAAATTGCTTAACACTAAAATACATTCCCAATTGAAAACGTGAAACAAGTAAAGGAAAAAAAACAAACTTTCAAATACAAGAGGACATGTCAAGAATAAAGACTAAAATACAATTAGATCCAATAATTGCCTAAACACAACCTTGTAACAAATAATTCTCGAACTCCATAAATTTCCTAATACGCAAGTCAGTTCCTTTATTTGTCTTATATGGATCCACATGTTTAATTCTGATCCCATTGTTGAAATTTTGAAGTACCTAAATAAAACGTACAAGTATTACCTCATTATGTGGATGCAGTTGTCCATTTGATATACTGTATGCACTCGATGTTGGCTCTCTGAAATCAAATTCTTCCATATGATGTGAAAAATCGAAGTCACTATCATCTGACAAATCCTCACTCATGCTTTGTCCCTCCTGATTTATATTGACATTACTGTAAGAATACATATTTGCAACTACCTCTTCAGCCCTTAAATTAGCATTTCCATGTGCAACCATGCCAAAAGATTGTTCTTCAATTTCAGTTAAACTGTTTGGCTGACCAAATTCAGTTTCATCATCCGACTTTTCAGTTGATGATGCTGAATAGAATACCCACTTTTGGAAACTGAGTTCCACTAAAGATGAAAGCTTAGAAAGTGCAGCAACAGTCGTCCAGAGATTTGCAATTTTTGTCTCACACATTGACAGGCAAATTAGATTGGGCATGCAAGTAAAACAATCCTCCCGAAAACTAGTCAGTGATATACTGAAATCAAGATTCAGAATGCGTATTCTCCTGAATTCACCAACCATGTTGAGTTGCCGGATATGTGAAGACCTCAAGTTCAAAACTTGGCACGTGGAGCCTTTTTGGGAAAGTTCCCTGAGAGTGAAACCCATTTAAGAAGATTAAACAATAAATGTGAAGTGGGAGGTCCACGTATGAGTCAAAAAAACATTAGATTCTTTTTGTCAGGAAGAGAGGGCTATCGCACACTGCACTCATGTTAGTAACATTGACCGGTCATGCCACCCTAAGTTCATATTTGGGCACAGAGGAGCTCATGCTGTGGCACGATTTTTGGAGTGTAAGGACTTTCAGCTTCTTTTAGTTTTTTCCATCCAAACTCTTTTAAGAAAATAGAAATTGATATTTTCTGCGGCACCATGAGGCTCCCACCAAGTAAAAGGAAGCACCCTTTCACTAGAGAAAGACTTGATATTATATGCTATCCATCCTTCCTAAGTCAGAAAGAGGCTCTAAACAATTAATATAACCCCCTTCTCAAGATTGAGTAGAATTTTAGAACTTTCCAAACTATCACAGAAAACAAAAAGGGAATTACCGCCACATGGCTATTCCCAAGATAGAGAATCTTAGCCATTAAACACTAACTGATGGAACAGCAAAAGTGATTCAAAACAGATTCATGGTCAAGCACGTCAAGTACATTAAACAGAATCTCAGTATTCAAGGGAAATTCGCATGAACCTAATTTGCATGCCAATTTATAAATGACCTGCATACCCCTCACGATGATGTCATATTCTATTATCATTCCAATAGTGGAGGAAATGATGCAACTGTGTACTTGATGAAACTAAAAAGGTAAAGATAACTTGCTTGATAGAAGATATAAGCACAACTGCCCA
This sequence comes from Erythroxylum divaricatum, assembly GCA_025434745.1. Classification (NCBI taxonomy): domain Eukaryota; kingdom Viridiplantae; phylum Streptophyta; class Magnoliopsida; order Malpighiales; family Erythroxylaceae; genus Erythroxylum; species Erythroxylum divaricatum. The sequence continues at coordinate 42,935,849 of JANTPM010000245.1, read as the reverse complement.
CCTTAAGAAGTCTTTTCCAAATGGTGAATCTCGAAGAACAGCTACTCGAAGCTTTTGATTAACAGCATGCATCAAAGATAAAACATGTTCTCCCATGAGCAAGCAGGATGACCCATTACGTATGTCAACTGCTTGAACCTCCGAAGTCTCAATTGCTATACATAGATCAAAAAGAGGAGGAAAATCGGTATCTTTGAAGTCATCCAGGAAGATATCCAGGCTACAAATCTGGTTGCAGGACTTCTGAACTTGTGCCTGAATGTCAAGCAAAAAATAACTTCCCATAAGAATTAAAAAGTAGCAAATCACGTCATTATTTGATAAATTGATCATCTGAGCTCTTCTGAGGAAAGCATCTATAGTGACACGAACCTGGAAAAACCCAGACAAAACTGCACTATTAGGAAGGACCCCATGTATCTGGCAGGACTCACAATACCTAAGAGAATAACCGAACAATAGAATACTAATTGGAGTCAAACCTCGAAAATTATATCCCCAAACATTTAAAGTAGAAATGATTAATAAATTACAATAACCACGCACTTCCAGCAGTATGAATCACTGCGTCAAATTCTTAAACCAGAAATCAAGCACAGAAAAGTAAAATTGTGCTAATGAACAGTTATATACTTCACATTAGAAACTAATAATAATTGAATTCCCCTTTCAATTCATGCACCCAGGCACCAAAAAAGATCAAAATTCAAAAGCTTGTAAACCGAAATTCAAAATCTACAACTCAACAAAGAGCAAAAGCATAAGCGACTAATGCCCAGTTGATTTCTTAACAAAGAAAATAACAAAGAAAGGAAACTTCAATTCCAACCAGTAGACTTACATCTGCTCCAAGGTGGTAACGTCAAACAATGGAGAATCAACGGACGCCATGGCGAGGTAGACTATGGGACTATGAATCCGAACAGAAGACAGCGAGAATCACCGGTGAGCGGAGCCAACTACAACGTTTTACCAGAGCCCGTGAACTATGAACTCGGAAAGTTGAAGTTAGCCTTCAAATGATTCTGACGGTTACGAGCCCATAGTTATCGGGCTCATATCATATCAGTATCATTTGTATCTGCCAAACAAACAAGTCCACTAACCAAAACTTCCTCTATGCTTATTGGATCTGTTTTTCTTCTTCTTCTTCTTCGTCATCGTCATCAAATCTTGCATTAAGATGAGATCTGGACGGTCTAATAATATATAACTTTATCTTTATATTATAAAGAGATCATTTTTAATAAATCTACGTATAAATATAATAGGATAATAATGATTTAAATTAAAAAAATAAATACGTAAAAACTGACAAGATGTATATATATATATCAGATAATGATCATAACCAATTTAAAAGGCTGTTTATAAATCTAAATAAAGGAATTATAATATTGTCATTTTTAATAAACTTTATTATATTTTAGAAACTATTTTTTATATTTTTATTTATTTTATATACTATTGTTTGCAAAGAGTGAATAAAAATTTAAAAAAGTATGTGATACAATTTTTGTACTAATAAACTTGTCACCTTTCATAGATTTTTAAAATTAATATTTTAATAAAATAATTTCTTGAATGATAACTATAGATTAAAATTATCCTATTTCAACTATATTAATAAAATATTAAACAAATTTTAATAATAGAATTAATTATTATTATTTATATTACTATTAATTTAGTACCGATGATTAAAAAACTCAACCAATTCAGTGAGTTAAATAGTATAAATTTTGAATCATCTAATTTTTCGATTTGATTTATTTTTTATTATTTTTTGTTGTTTAAAGCTGATTAATTTATTAGTTAATCGATTAAATTAAATCAATTAATTTTCAATTAATAATATCTTTTGTCAATTAAATTTTAAATTATTCAATAAAAAAGGACAATATCTTTCAATTATATTTCAAATTCTTTAATTTTATGTAATCTTTAGTTTATTTTATAATGATATAATACCTGTTGAACCTTTTAAAAATTAAATTTATTGTCTTATCAATTTAACTTTTAGTTTAGTTTTTAAAACATTACCTATTACATTTAATTAGTATTATTAATATTGTAAATTAAAACTTATAGGTATTAAAATTTTAAATAATACTTTTGAAAAAATTTCATAATGGCTGTATAGAGAATATTATTATTATGATGGTGATGGTACATAATTGTAGATGGAGCATAAAGTTGATGAAACGTCGCAAGTTTGGAGTAACGAATTATTCCCACAAGGTTGATGTTGATTAAACATAAGAATCGGATCAGGTCAGTTGGACATGAACTAATCAGTTGGACATGAACTAAGTGGCAATGCCCGCTCAAAGATAGGGATACATGAGATCAGTTGGACATGAACTAAGTGGCAATGCCCGCTCAAAGATAGGGATACATGAGACGTATTTTATTAAGGCTATATTTAATTGGGAGTTTATTAATAAAATATAATGTAATGTAATATTACTTTATTATTCGGAATGAGGGTTTATAATAGAATATAATGTAATGAGATAAAAATAAAAATTTTATATTACATCATATTTCATCATAAACATTAAAAATAAAAAATTCTGATTTTGGAATTTATGATAAAATGTAAAATGATAAACAACTTTACAACATATTATATTGTAAACTTTTCTTCCAAATAACATTTCACTATATTATATTATGAACCCTTTTGTCCTTCTTAAACAAAAATTTTCTAATATTTTTTTTGGTGCAATGGAAAATTAAAACAAGAAGACAAAGAAAAAAACAAGAAACAGAGAATCAAGCCCCGCTATCGTACTCTCTCAAACAAAGTGCCAACAGTGTCATCAACAAGAGCCATGAGAACTGAGCTTGGAGGAGACATCCAAAATTGAAAGGGTAGCATATCCCGGCTGCCCATTTTGGCTAAAATATCAGCCACACTATTACTTCCCTAAGAATACGATCACAAGACACATCTCAATTTCAGCTGAGCATAACTTTAATATCGGCAATGAGGTTTACATGAAGATGAAAGTAATAATCGATATTGTCAAGTAATCACAGAGCTTCCATAGAGTCCGAGAATAAAGCAATCCATTTAAAGCCCTTATCCTAAGTAATACGAAGCCCCTTTCTTATTGCAGGCAATTCAACACTCATATTAGTGTCTCTGCTAATATATTCAGAAAATCCATCAAGCCATTATCCATATTCATCACGGAGGATTCCACCGATACCGGCATCGCCTAGATTTCCCAGAGCACTCCCCTCCACATTAAGACTGAAAAAAATTTTCCCAGGTCACTGCCAGCTGACTAACCAACTGCCTCAATTACTTATAGCACCAGGTTTCTGAAACTTTGGTTCCAATCTCGTATGGTATTGGCCACAGAGCGGGATTGCTCAAGAGGTAGAACAATACAATCTTCAATAACTTCTCGGTTTCTGATATACCAGATGGACCAATCAATTGCCAAGAAAGTGACATCTATTTTTATTTCATTATATTATAAATTATTTCATTTTATTTCGTTATATTAAAAACTTTACGTTCAATCAAACATAGCCTACAGGAAGAAAAAAAAAGTACGAAGACCACACTATAATTTGACATAAGAGTCTCACCCTAAAACAATAGGATATCAAGGCAATGCTAAAGTTTTGTAATGTTTAATTATATTATAAATAAAAAATAGATATTTTTTATAATTTCATTTAAGTTAAAACCAAAACCAATTGTAAAAACTCTAATATATACATAACAATTAGTCATATAATAATTTTAATAAAAATAATTGGAAATATGTTTAAGACAGTTGGAATGAAACATAGAGAAAGTTGGTTTCTCGTATGATTTTATTTTTATATTTATTTTCTAGATTTTAAATTTAGTCTCTTATTTTTTATTTGTGACTTTTTCAAATAAATGCTAAATTATGTTTAGTTATTAATATTAATACATATTTATATTATTATTAATAAATAATTTAATACTATATAAAATTTAGAGAGAAATTATTCTATAAATTAATTAAGGAATAATTTTATTCTAATATCTTATACAATATTTATTAATAAATATTAATTATTTGATTAAAAAATAAGTAAATTTTTATTTATAAATTGATATTTATTTGTTAATACATATTTAATCATTGAAACCTATTTTATTTGAATTTTATGTATTCTCATATATCATTATTGATGAAACAGATTATGACAAAAATAAAAGATAAAAATATTTTTATGATTTTTATAAATTATAAAATAAAAAATAAAAAATAAAAAATAAAAACAAAAATAAAATATCACAAATTAAAACAATCAGAACCAACATAAGACGTGTCTTTCATTAAAGACTTCTAATTTAAGCACCTGTTTGGATGGACTTTTGGGAGGTCAATAAGCTTTTTTTCTCCACAACAAAAGCCCTTTTTTAAGAAAAATAGGTATTTGACTCTATAATAAAAAGCATTTCTTTAATATATATGATTTCTTTGGTAGCCAAAATAAAACTAAAAAAAACTCTCAAATGACTTTTTGAGGTATATTTTCAGATTAATTAATAAATCTATTTTTTAATCACTTTTACCTTTATTATTTATACATAATTTTTATAATACTCACAAATTACCCATCTGCTCCTTCACGTGTATAATCATCCAAAAAAATCCTTATCTTGCAAAGCTCTCATAACCGACGCCTCTATGGTCATTATCCACTACCAAAGTCTCTCACAAATTGACATGGCGAGCCACCACCGACGACCACCAAGTTGTCTGTCGACAAGTCTCCTTTTAATTTCCTTTTTTATTTTTATTTTTTTTATTAATAGTTTTTGAAATCTTTAAAACTATTTTTCTTTTTTTTAGTCAGAGCATTGATCGAAGCTCTCTAGCTTTCTCTCCCTATAAATAATTTTAGGAGTCACACATTGAGGTATTTTTTTCATTCTTTTGCATAATTATTTTGTTCATAATGTATAAGCATTGAGCATTAATTTGGGTTTTTTTTTAATTTTGTGCTTTCATTTTCGTTCTCTTCAATTGATTTTATTGTAGGTTTTTATATAATCATTGATTTGTTTTTTATTTTTTATTTTTTATTCAATTTTCATTTTTTGTTTTCTCATTATGTGTTTGATTTTTATATCTTAGGAGCTAATTTTGATTATGTGTGATATGATTCTCGATCCATTCTAAATATACATGTCCTTTCATAAATTTTTTTAACATATTCTCTTAAAGAGAAAGAAAGATATTAACATTAGATCTACTGGTTATTGCCTCAAGTGCTCCATTGAAATTTGTTGACAAAGTTAAGAAGAAATATTGTGATAAAATTTTGATTATTTTATATTTGTTGGATTCATTATTATCTGCAGCGTGTTTTGTTTCATTGTCAAATTTTAATACTCAAAAGCTATTTGTTGATATGTCATGCTTATTATTGTTTTTGTCTATGTCATTCTTGTTATGCTTTTATATTTTCTTATACTTGCTAAATTCATTGTTACATGTAGTGTGGTTTTGTTTTCTGGATCATGTGTTGTTGATAGTTGTTAATATTTATTTAATAAGGTAAAAACATATCTTGTTATTGCCATGGAATGGTGAACCGATTTTGTTTTGTTAATATTATACTTTTTTATTATAAAATGTCAAATCCAAGTCAAGAAATTCAAGATGGGGATAAATTGAAAAAAATGATTAAAGCGGAGTGGAATGATAGAACTCTTGAAACTGTAATTAATTTTTTTATGGAAGAGACATTAGCTGTAAATTGACCAAATGGTCACTTTAGCAAGATTGGATGGAAAATTATAGTTTCAAAGTTTACTCATGAAACTAAGAAGAAATATGAATACAAATAATTTAAGAATAAATGGGATGGACTAAAAAAGGATTGATAGCTTTGGACAAATTTAGTAGGTAAGAAGCTGGACTAGAGTGGGATCCTATTAATCAAAATATTGATGCAAGTGACTAATGATTGAAAAATAAATTGAAGGTAAGCATTTAAGCTTTAAATTTATAATTTTCTAATGTTATTTGATAGTTTAATAACTTAAACAATATTATTGTAAGAAAATCTTGAGGCTGCCAAATTTCGAGCTAAAAGTTTGAAACATATTGAATAGCTGAACATTTTATTTAAAGATGTTGCAGCTACATATGAAGGAGTTTCTGCAACTTGTCCAGGTTTTATACCAAATGATGTTTATGTGCTGTCCAGAGAAAGCCTAGTCGATACCAATCTTGATGATAGCTTTTTGGAAGGCTTTACTATCAATGAAGAAAATGAAAATATTAATAATAAGATTGGTTCATAAACTCCAACTCTAGGAATTTATACACAAGAAAAGGGGGAAAAAAGAAAGAAAGAAACAAGATACTAAAACAGGGGCAACAAAAAGGTTATCTAAACAATTGGACCGTATATGTGATTTATTAGAGAGTAGAACTTTAGTAACCTCTATTAAAAGAGATAAACCTAGTTATAGCATTTCTGAGGTGATGGACATCTTACAAAGTATGAATGAAATAAAAAGGGAGATGAACTGTTTATGTTAGCTACCAAATTATATTTGAAGAAAGGAAATAGAGATATATTTGTTGCGCTTAAGGATGTTGATCTTCAAATCAAATGGCTTAAGCAAATGAAATGATTGTGATTTTTGTAATGAATTAGACATGTATTTGGTTACTAATATTGGACTACTTGTAATGTGTTGT
>JANTPM010000245.1:42853013-42876784 GCA_025434745.1 Erythroxylum divaricatum | reverse complement strand
ATTTTTTTCTAATTTTGCAAAAAAATTTTCCAATTTTTTAAAAATTTTTATAGTCATCAATATTTAGTTAATATTTTAAATACTGATCGACTAATATTTAAATTCGGTACCCTAAGTTAATATTTCATACTGATTTTGGTCTAATACGGTCTGTTCTCTGTAACATCTAACCATTCAATAACTAAGAAAGAGAAAAATTAGATAGGTTGGATGTTGTTGCGAATAGGAGGCAGAGGTTTTACGGCGCAGGTGATTTGAAGGTGTGAAAGACTGAGTAGTCTGATCACTCTGAAGTAAATAATATTCTACAAGGAAAAATGATTAATATTAATCTGAGAGTTGAAAGTTTAATAATCTCATTGTAAAAGCAAACACGATTAGAGTCTTGATCAATGTTTTAAAAATCAAACAAATTCGATCGGTTTAGCAATGAAACATTTGAACTGATTAACTTTTCAGTTCAGTTTTTATTTTTCAATTTGATTAAGTTTAATAAAACTATCTCATTTTTTAATTAAACTTTAAAATTTAAATAAATAAGGACAATTTTTTCGATCTTTTTTAAATTCTTTAATTTTTTTAATCTGTAACCAGTGTAACCAATTTTATAATGATATAGTATCGATTAAACTTTTTAAACTTTAAATTTTTTGTTTTATTAATGTCTCGATTAACTAAATAAAAGGTAATTTACGACAAACAAGATACGAGGACTAAAGTTTAAAAAATTGAGTAACATAATATAATTCAGATTAGATTTACAAGTTGAGTCATATTCAATATAATCAATCAGGTGATAGTGAGTGAAAAATGTTAGTCGATCAAGTCCATCATAATAGGCTTGCTTGAATCTTATTTAACTTTTTTCAAATTTTAGTCCAACTCTATTCAACCTAATTAAGGGAAAGGTAAATTTAAGAAAATAAGTCAAATTAAGTAGGATCTTCTGTCCAATTTTATGATATCTAACTTTATTTAATGTCCAAAACGATATCGTTTTTTATTATTAAACAGAGTTAGATAGTCTCTAAACTCATATTCGATTACTAAATCGATATCATTTTAGACATTATACATAATTAAACCGAATAAATGAATAATATTGGTAAGCAATGAAAGAAAGGAGAAAGGGATTAGTGGAGAATGAAATAATAATGAGAGAAAAGAGGTTCTCAAAATACAAAAGCTGCCCCCTCAAAAATCTCCCAAAGAATCCGACATAGTGCATGTATATATCAATCATACAGAGCTCAAATACAGGCAACTGAAGTCTCCTCCCATCACCGTGTAGGGGGCTAGAAATCATAGCTACTAAAATAATATATTATAGGCCCAGTAACAGCAACTGAAGTCATAGAATCGAAGGAATAGAAACTGAGATGCCAAGAATGGAAAAAAGAGAAAAGCAAAGACACGATAGTCTTCTAAAGTAGCAAGCACAGGGAAGCACATCCAAGTCCCAAGCTCCCAACCATCTTCATCACCGACCACATCCTCTCTACTCCATTCTGCATTTTATAAGACAAAAATGGAAATGAGTCTTAATAGTTCATTCTACAGGACTATATTAACAAGTAACATTGTAATGTACACCATTACATAATCTACAATGTCTGAGTAGTGAGATAATGTGAAATGTTTGGAGCAGACAAGGTTAGATGTAAGTGTAATATCATTTACGAGAAAACTGAGAGATCTCGGAGTTTCCAGATTTACCTCTCCAGGAGATTAAGATTAGTCCGACTAAACCCTCTCCAGGAGATTAAAATTGGTCCGACTAAACTGAAATAGCTAATGTAATAAAAAAAAGAACAATTGCTGTCATGACTTTGACCTAAACCTGTCAGCCTGTATATATTATGGGGTGTACGTCTGTTCCAAGACAGGTCCAATCCTTGGGATTCTGCGCCTCGTGCTTCCCTTCCTCATCCAGACACAGTGTAGCCCATATATAGTCTTTTCATTCTTTAATAAAAGCTTCTGATTAAAGTAACTAAAATAGACCAAATCACTTTATGTCTGACAGTTCCGATCTGACGGCTATGATTCATAACCTTACGTCGTCTGTTTGGAAGTCGATCCATCGGATCAGATCTATAAGCCCATATCGTATAAGCATCTACGTTTAAGTTAGCGAAAGGGCAGTTGTTTTATCTACATTGCGCCAGATCCTAAGAATAACTGATACGTTTTATGTTCATGTCCAAATCTTTTGAGTCAACAAGATAGAAAAAGAAACGAAGACCAAAACACGTACCACATCTGTTCCTCCTGCTGGTCCTGGGGAGGTAGCACCTAAGCTCGGTGACGGCGCATCCGTCGTTGGTGCCGGCGGACTAGCTCCCAACGGAGACAGAGCCGGAGCCGGAGCCTTGGCCTTCTTCTTGCTTGGAGCTGGAGCTGGAGCTGGGACGAGAGCGGGTGGAGAGGCCAGAGGAGCGGGAGGAGTAGTGGCCGGTGGAGGTGTAGCCGGAGGAGGTGTGGCTGGAGGGGGAGTGGCTGGAGGAGGTGTAGCTGGAGGTGGAGTAGCGGGAGGTGGTGTAGCCGGTGGAGGAGTTGCGGGAGGAGGTGTGGCCGGTGGGGGAGTTGCTGGGGGCGGTGCTGACACTGGCGGAGGAGTGGCCGGAGGTGGAGCTTGGGTTACGGGAGGTGGAGCTTGGGTTACTGGAGGTGGAGTTTGGGTTACTGGAGGAGGAGCTGAGACCGGAGGCGGAGTGGTGGAGGGAGTGGGAGGAGCAGGAGTGTTTGATGGTGGAGAAGCTGTGGGAGTAGTAGGGGTGGGAGGAGCGGGAGTGGCGGTAGGGGACGTGGCCGGAGATTGGCCACCAACGCCGGCGACTACAATGCAAATCAAAGAGATAAAGATCGCAGCTTTTTTATGCGCCATTGTTTACACCCTCCCTACTTACCGTTTCTGAGTGAGTGGAAAGGCCTTAGAGAGAGTTGTAGTGAGAAAGTAGGAATTGAAGCGAGAGCATAAATAGGGAGAGACGATGATTTTAAAAGTGGCGTTCGTTAGACACAATTGCAATTATAGAAACATATAATCTCTTTTTTAAATTTTTAATGATACGAAGCTTGTTATTCAAAATGTTATGTAAATTGTAATATTATATTATAGTTAGGAGTATTATTAGACTTTTCTAAATTTTAAGTTTTTGTAAAAATTTAATAAATCTCTTCTTATTTATATTTTCGTGAATTTTTTAACGAATGTTATTATTGTTGTAACACTATTATATAAAATTTTCATTATCAGAAATAATCTCTTTATTATGTAAGAATAAAGTTGCATATTATCAAGCTTTTCAGATCTTATTTTATTGCGAGACTTTAGAATATGATAACGACGAGCACTTAATTTACTATATAGTTTATTTATGCTATGTACACTTAAAATAGCATATTAAGCTTTATAAAACGCAATTTAAATTCTTAGGACTGGTTGATTAGTGAAGTTAATTAATAATTAGTGGCTGGACATAAAGACAAAGAGAAAAGATAATGATGATAGGTTGGGGGGGTCTGGCTCTCATGTGGAGTGTTGGTGGGCAACTGGCAGTCTGGCAATGTGTAATTTACACGCTACGATTAGGCTTATAAGTCATAACCAGCTAAATTTTAGTTGGTATGTTGGAGCACCGTCTAAGTTGTGGACCCCACGCGCTTTGGTGTCACGCCGTGATAGGTGTCCTCTGGAAAGCCATCTGAACTATGCTAGTTTGGGATCAATTCTCTCCCTAACTACAAACATTTTTCCATGACCCATTTTATAATAAATAAATAAATTAGGTAGTAATTAATATTTTAAAAATTAAACCAATTTGATTGGGTTAGTTTAATAGTAAAAAATTTTAACCTACCAATTTTTAGTTTGATTTAGCTTAATAATCATTGTTATTAAAAATCGATCAATTTACAGTTTTTGTCAACTAAAATAAACCGATTAATTTTTATTTAAAATTTTACTTTTCAATTAAATTTTAAATTTTCGATAAGTAATGTTATTTTCTCTAATCAATTTTCAAATTCTTTAAATTTATTTAATATTTAATCACTTTTGTAATAGTCTAATGTTGGTTGAACATTTTAAATCTTAAATTTCTTATCTTACTGATTTAACTTCTGGTCGAATTTTAAAAAAATATTTGATTATATAAAAAATAAATAAAATTCATAATTATATGAATATATGAGTGATTAATATGAAATTTATATTCATCCAATTTTAGTAGTTTATTAATTATATATCTTTTTTAAAAATTAGTTAATCTATTGTCTAGTGTCATTGGAAAGGTGAATGACACCTAAAGCTAGTTTCTGGTGGGATCATTGATCAAGGGGTCACGTGTCCTAGGTAAATTGGTTAAATTTGGGACCTTTGCTTCGAATCTAAACCAATCCCATTATTTGGACATACTATTATTACCTGGCTGTCACATTTAGCTGTATCTCCTACGAAAACTAGGTGTCAAAGCGTGACGGAGATGTTGGATGGATGCTAATGGCTACTTATTATTATTAACACCTGGACTTTCCTACAGCCTCCAAGTCATGCACTGTCCACATGTGAATGCAATTTTCAGATCTGATTGATGTTTACTCCGGACCATGCTAAGAAGGATCACTGCATATGCTTTCCATGTTTTAGAGTACTCGATCCCCAATTTAAATACTGAAATTAGCACGTGCTTTATTGTTTTTTAATTAAAAATATAAAATTTTATATTATTTAACTTTTTATAATTAAAATTTTAAATTTTAAAAATTGCTTTAAAAATTTTATAAGAAAATAAATAATGATGAATACACATTATGTGTAATTATTCATTTCAATTTGACTTTAATTATTTAATTTATAATTCTTTTAAAATTCAACTTAATACTACAATTATTATCTTTTTGTAATCGAGACGAATAAATCATATTATCTTTTCTAGAAATAACAATGAGCTGAGTTGAGCTTGAGTCTGTCTAGATATAAGATAGTGAGTCCAAGCCAAAACCTGATTAGCCTGACCAAATTAAAAACAAGGTCGTTTTGCTTATAAGGGTGACCTGAGGTCCAGTCAATCTCGAGTTTCGCCTATTGATTATAGGTTTGGTCAGAGTACTCTGGTTCGAGCTTGGGTCGAGTTTAAGTTAAAATTTACAATTATGTATAAACTTTATATATTAAATAATTTATTTACAAAATAAAAGATGATAAGAATTATACTTATGACTACATTGCAAGCAATGAATAATTTTTCTCAATTCAATAATGATGACAAGATATCATGCAAGTTAGGAAAGATGGTTCTTTTGTTTTTAATTTTCCTGCTTTAAGTTAAAAATATTTACTTTCTTAATTCTTTATTGATTGACTTTTTAAGAAATGATTATGTAGCAGTAAAAATTAACTTACCTTATATCCTGGTCTAAGGTATACAACCTTACCCTTAATTAATATAGCGATTGTTTCCGAACAACTTACAAGAAATATGAATAAATGAATAGATAAAATACATATTTAAAAATAAAAAATAAAATAAAATAACATGGAAGTAGTAATAAGTAGGATAATAATAATAAGAAAACTAATATTATTAATAAAAATATGTAGGAATTTAAAGTAATAAAAATAAAAATTGAAATTATTAAAAGTAATAATTGAAAAATACTAAATGAGAAGAAGCCAAGAATGTGGGGGCAGGTGGTTGGGGTCGTAGAGTAGAAGGAATAATATTAACAAGGAAAGCAAAGGTAGTTTAAGCATCATGTCCTACGCCTACGTGCAATGCAGAATGATGTTAACAGGCTAGCTTCCTGCTGTTGCTCCATTTCTTTTCCTTGAATTGAAATTGAACTCCTGCGTCTGCTTCTCCTTCTCCACTTACTGACTTTGCATAACCAACATAGATTTAACAGCAGATCACGATGGAAGTCAGATCATAACAACAGTAATGTAATGATTGAAGCAGGTACCGCCATTGTCGTCGTCATCATCATCAATCCACATAGGTGAGTGTGCTTCGCTTTCAAAAAACCTAGACATGGTTAATAATGGCGGCACTAACCGAATTATATGTTCTTGACCCTGTGTAGGACACCACCCAACAACCACCCTTCTGTTAACTTGTCCCTTTTTGAATTGGTTCTGGAGGAAATCTTTTCTAAAAACATAAGACTTACATGCAATCCTGGAAGTCTGCAAGGATAGGTGTGGGTCTGATACATCGCATCAGGCTTAGTTTCAGATGTTTAAGCCCAAATTAAGATCTAAAGAGCTAATACTCACTGAAATTACGTTTTGTCAGTTGATGTTCCATGTGAGTGAAGCCACTACTGACGGTTAATGAACACGTGTACACATTATTTTTCTTGTCGCAAAAGATTGAATCTCCAACTCAAAGAGTCCCCTACATCTCGGCCCGACGAAACAATTGGGAGGATGTAAATCAGGTACTAAGAGGCCCGCTAAGAGGGAGGTGAACAACCCACATGCCTACAAGGAGCCCACCCTCAAAACTCACAAAAGGCTCAAGAGTATTGCTCCCACACTGCAAATCGTGAGATTCGAACCTTGCACCTTGTCGCAAATTTGCCCCTCCAGAATCAACTAAGCTACGCCCTGCAGGCATCTTTTTTCTTAATATAACATAAAATTGACACTAGACTTACCTTTCTATACTTAGATATATCTTGATTCAATTATTGATCTCAGTTTTTCGGATCGGTAAGAATTCTAAAGTTACAAGCATATTCTTTCTCAAGAAATATAATCATATCTTTAAGTTGATTGATTCAATCCTCTTTCTAATCAAAACCTTTAAAAATGCATTAACTCGTCCTATGAATTCTCTTAGTACATTTGACTTTAAACTAGATGATTTATATGATTCTATCTATAAGATTTCATTCAACTCTTATTATTCATGTCATAATATATTGATTTCTTAGTATTCATATAAGGAACCCAAAACATTGGCATATTTCAATTCAAATTCATCAAGTAATCATAAACAATTTGCAATTCAAATTCATACGTCTATGTTTAACTTGTATTCACCTAAATTCATGCCAAAACTTTTATAACTTAACTCCATATTGACAAAATTTGTTCCTTCTTCATAGGGGAGCTAATACAAGTCCAATCAACAAAATATAAGCCACATTGAGTATCAAATCCTATATAAGAATATAACCTAATTTTCTCTCAAAATCAGGCTATGAACATAACCTATTTTACACTTGTAAAATTCTTTCACATTTAAGCATTTGTTTGTCCTTAAGCAAATTAACTCCACTACTTTTAACTTAAATAGGTAGCAACTCTAGGGAAGAATTAAACAAATTAATTGGATCAATCAAGACTTTTCATTATTCATTCAATTAAAAGTTCATTAATTTGCTATGATTTAGCTACTTTGCATCAAGTTATGAATAAATTAAATTAAACTCCATAATCTTTTAAACTTTAACTCAATCAACACAATTTAACCTAATACATAAAGTAAACATACATTAAAAAAAATTTATTTCAATTTTTAAATATTTTCATACTCTTCATGGAAAGAAAAACAAAACAGTGACTTTAAATCAATACAATCACATTTAAATGAATGTTTGAAAAAGTAAACACCACGTCATGAATATTTTTTATTACTCAATTAGGTCATCATTTCAAATGGTCACTAGTACTACTCTTTAACTTCAATATTTTTACTTAGTTTGAAGGCAATAGAATAAATTTATTCTATACTCACTTATTTAAAAAGAATTTTGCGTTTTTTGGGATACTAAAATTGATTAATTAGAATTCACTTCTAACATAATTGTATGTTCAAATTAAATTAAAGGTATCATAATAAAAATCAAATATCCATTTTTAAAATTAGTGAAGCAAATTAGAATTAACTTAATTGTCAATACTTATAACTATTTACCTAAATAAATCAAATCATAATAACAACCAAACTTATAATGAATTTTCTCAATCAATATTCTTTCAAAGTTAAAAAGTTTCTTAAAAAATCATCCCTATTAAGCTAATTATAACAAAATTGATAAGAATAAGTAATTAATTTCATCCCTTATAGTTGAGTTGTACATTGTTCTAATACACATGATATACAAAAACAATGAAAAACTATAAAATAAAGGAAAAGAGGAAATTGAACTGGTACTCTTCTAATAATAAAAGACTCTAAAATTGCACTTTGAGAAGAACGAATTGGTGGTGTGTATCACAATCCAACAATGAAAGAACGTTAAATCACACTTGAATCTATGACTTTAAATTGTTTTTAAGTTAAAACACATGCAATAAAAATCAAATAATGTGAAAACATAATAAAAATTAATGTTAAATATTCATAAACTAAATTGGAATAAAATTACCTAATCTATTAGGTTACCTACCAACTAGCATTTTTTACAAGCCTTTTAGCTATACTCTTGCATTAATCTCGTCACTCATGTGAGATCCTAAATGGAGGCTTGATTATACTCTCCTTTGGTCCTTTAATCTTCTCAAAGTTCATCTTTCTAATCATAGGCTCATTAGCTTCCAAATATGCCACATGCTTCATTAGGGTTGTCCATCTCCCATTCTTCTCCCTGTATGATATAAGTATCTAATGGATCCTATAAGATTATTTCCTATATAATATGAAAATTTTTAGTAAGCAATCACATTTAAAGAGAAATAAGTATCATCTTTATTAAATGGATGTCTCAACATCTTGAACACTACTTCCTCGTCCCCTACCCTCATGATTAACTTTATATCATATACATTTTTCATAGCCTTAATAGTATTTAGGGAAGGTCTTTTTAAAATCAAAGTAACCTCTACATCATCTTATATCCAAATTTACAAAATCAATAGGAAAGATGAATTTGTCAACCTTAACTAAAATATCTTCTATAATACTCATAAGATACTTAATTGAACTATATACTAATTGAATGCTTATCCTAATTAGTTTAGGTTCATATATTCCTAATTTCTTAAACATGTCATATAGTATTAAATTAATATTATCTCATAAGTCCACTAAGTCTTTTCAATTGACAATTTAGCAACATTACAAAGGACAATAAAACTCTATGGATATTTGATTTTTGTTAGGATAACTTACTTTGTAAGATGGCAGAGCACTCTTCATTTAATTTCACCATCAATAATTCCTTGAGCCTCTTCTTATTAGAAAAGAGATCTTTTAAGTATTTAACATATTTTGACATTTGTTAAAGAGCTTTAACAAAAGGTATATTAATATTTAATTGTTTAAAAATCTCTAAAAACTTACTAAATTTATCTTCCTTTCTATTTATCTCAAGCCTGCTTAGGTATAAACTTCTTAATCAGCACTCTTTGATCACTTTTTTCTTTAGCTCCTCCTTTTTCTCTCTCTCTTTGATCACTTATTTCTGTAGTTGCTCCTCTTTCTCTTTCTTCTTCTACTCATCCTTCGCTTCTTGCATAACATCAATTTTCTTTTTAAAATTTGACTCATTTCTACTACTTAAAGTCATTATATTCATTTGCTCCCTCATGTTTGACTCAATGTTACTAGATGATATACCTAGATACTTTTTGGAGATAAGCTTAACAAGTTATCCAACCTCAATTTTCTTGTTGTAGATGAAGAATTGTCAATTTTGAAGGGACACTTCAATACTTTAGAATGAGTATCAAATGTAGTAATAAATTGTGTCATGATCTCCTCAAGGCTTGGCTTCCTTTCATATTGTTATTGTTTCTAGAATCCAAGTAGAGCTTGATTGTTGCATAAAAAAATTTGGATGTTTCCTTTAGCTCATATTGTAAGTAGTATTATAAGAGTTATATTGAGGTCAATTTCCAACAAAATTTACTAGCTCAATCAATTACCCCATGTGATAAAATGTTTAACATTCATGATTAGGGTTTCCTTCATCACAAGTATCATATCTTGTGGCTTGTACTAGTTGAGCTATCAATTTCATATCGTCAATCTTCTTACCCAAAGTGTCCAATTCTATCTCTAATTTTATCACCACATCAACATTATGAATGCCACTTAATTTTTCCTTTAGTCTCAAGTTCCACATTGATAATTATTTGCATCAATATATTCAATAATCTCTCATAGTTCTCTAAGAGTTTTAAATCTTATAGCCCACCTGAAGATGCACCAATCAATTGCTGAGTTAAATAGCTCAATCTATTATGAAATATTTGTATATATATAAAGGTTAGTGAGAGCAAATACTTATTTTTAGTTTTATGACTATTTCTTATTCCTTAATGAAACTGATATGTTGATTAAGATAAAATAATTATTATTTGGCCATTTTTACATAAGGAATCTTAGTGAAACATTGTATGTTTTAAACATACAAATTCTTTATAAGTGCACTGATATAATGGCGTTCTCCCATTATATCAGTGCACTTATATTGATCGTATCTTATAAAGGTTTAATATATAGTCTTGTTCTTCTATAAAGACTCCATTTGTGAAGGATAACAAGGCCCAATATTTTCAAATGATATTGTGAGAGATCAAATGAAAGTAATCCCCTATGCCTTAGTTATTAGTAGCCTAATGTATAACACAAGTATTCACAAGTCCTTTGTGGTTGCAATGCTTAGTAGATACTTGAGCGATCTTGGACAAAGTTATTAGAAAGTGATTAAAAAATTCTTAAGGCATCTATAAGGTATCAATGATCTGATGTTGGCATATTAGCGTATTAACACTTTTGAAGTGGTTGGTTTTAAAGACTGATAATGCAAGTTGTGTGGATGATAGGAAATCTACTTTTGGGTACATCTTTATACTGACGGAAGGACTTGTTTCGTGAGAAAATTTCAATAAACACGTACGACTTCTTTAACCATGTAGCAAAGTATGTGGCATTTTATAAGGCTATTTGTTATACAATATGGTTACAAAATTTCTTTTCAACATTGAGAGTTGTGGATTCCACTTTAATGCTGCTAAAATTACATTGTGACAATTATGTAATTATATCTTTCTCTGAAAACACTAAGTGCACTTCTTGTTCTAAGCATATTGATATTAAATTCTACTTTATCAAAGAGAAAGTTGCAGATTCTCTAATTACTATTAAACACACACCTATGAACAACATTTTAGTAGACCTACTAACAGAAGGCTTATTTATCTACGTGTTTCAAAAATAAGTCTCTTGTATGAGATTGTTATGAGCCTAATTTTCTTTAATTTAGTATAAGTTTTCATTCTACGTATGTTTTATGAACATCGCTCGAATTTTGTGTAATACATGCATATTATAGGTGTTTTATCACTATTCATAACATTTTGTAGCTTTATATTTTTAATGAGTGACAAGTTGAAGGTGTTCATTTTGTTGAATCTATATTGATGTTATTGTCATGTTTCTATATTAGTAGCAACTAATTATGTACATGTATCTTATCTGTGTATTAGCTATGTATGATTAGTTTGGTTATGTATATTAAAAGTATTATGGTATGATTATAATGGTCAAATGGGAGAATGTTGAATTACTTAATGTACATTAATACAATCTTATGACAATTAACATCTTAATCATGTCCATTCGATATTTTAGCCATTTATGAGATGGACATTATATTGTTAACCGTACTAATGAGCCTTGGGTCCATTCACAAATTTTGTCTAAGCCTATCAATTTGACATTTTGATCAACTAAAAAATGTATTTTAACCTAATTAATGTATTCTTAATATATTCTCATCTAATATCAATTTGTGTGTTAAAAACACCAAATCCAAATGGACTTGGAACTCTTAAAGCTTTCATATTGCATTTTTCTTTAGCCCAACCCAACTCCTCCAAAATTTAGCGCCCAAAATGGTTTCTCCAATGACATCTCTATCCCCCAAAACTTAACCCAAATTACACCTCATTCTCCATAACATCAAACCCGAGGCAAAGGCATTTCAGTAATTCAGACTCTGTCGGAAAGGTTAAAAAATCAAGATAGCGTTGGTCATCTCTTCACACCACTAGAGCGACTGAGAGAGCTCTTCTCAAACCAAAATGGCGAGGATCTTCACCACCGCGCTTTCGACAGAATCGGTGTCCTTGGCATCTCCCCGGCTGAGCCTTGTTCCGTCGACGCCTTCTATTGAGAGACTGCCTCATGCTGGGGTTAGAATCATCCGCACTACGGTGACACGCCCTACGGCATCGTCGTCGGCCACGGGGAAGAGGGAGCCACGTGGGATTATGAGGCCTCGCCGTGTTTCGCCGGAAATGGCCGAGCTTGTAGGAACCAACGAGATTTCTCGAACCCAAGCTTTGAAGCTCATTTGGGCGCACATCAAGGGCAACAATCTTCAGGTTCTGACTCATGCGTAACGTAATACTTCATTTATATGTGTTTTAATACATCCACTCAAAAGTTTATAGATAAAGTTGCTCTGGGTCTTTATGGGTTTTGGAAATTTCTTCATTTTATCACGAGGACTTGCATATACAATTTATACTTTCATGTACAGATTAAATGTGTTGACATATTAAATGTTGTTATAATAAGTCTGCTATGGATTAATCGATGATGAATTGTCAACATTTTTCAAGCTTATAGGACTTCAGCTATATTAGGGCGTTTAAGAATGTGAATACTTGTTGAGATATTGGAAAATTATGGCGGAAGTAGTGGAGGGATATTGTCATGTTCTAGAAATTCTTTGCTTCTTGTTTTCACAATCATAATTGTTATTAAGACTAGGAAACTAGCAACTCGTTGGGATCTATATATAGCATTTGCACGTATCTTTCCCCAGATGATTGTTTTCTTTGTAAATTTTAAGATTATGCTTACGTCAATGGAGGCAATGCCATATTATGAATTTGACTCTTACTCTTAGCAATGCCATGTTATACATTTGACTCGTACTTATTTTCACCCTCTTCTTACTCATCAGGACCCTAATAACAAAAAGATCATAATCTGTGATGAGAAGCTGAAGAAGATTTTTGATGGCAAGGACCAGGTTGGATTTCTTGAGATTGCAGGGTTGATTAGTCCACACTTCCTCAAGTGAAGCTAGTTGGGAACGGAGTCAGAAACTGTGGATTTGACTTTTGGGCTAGGGCCGTCATTTTGTGGGAGAATGTGGTGAGGAAGGCACAATGCTGTTTAAAGCGTTTGTTGTTGAGACCCCTATTTTGGCACTTGCTTTGAAAGACCTAGTGTTAATCTTCGAAGTTTCTTTTTTGGGATTTTGTTCAGGGTGGGTATTTTGAATGAAACCCTTATTAACTGCTATTTTGTTTTGAAGATCCTAAATTTCAGTTAGGATGTATATGCTGCTCTGTCATGGCCAAGTTTCTATGTAGTACAAGGTTTCATGCAAGCAAAATGCCTTGGCTTTTCCATGGATGGATTTGGTTGTACTCTATATTTTGGTTTACTTTGCCAACCTCATCAAAAAGCCATTCTCTGAGATAGTACGCAAGGTTTGGTTGGTCTACAAGCCCTTCAGGGCATTTGGTTGAAATGCTATTTAAAAAGTTGTTTTAATATTGATACACCTAATCCCATTCTTGAATACGTTCTATATGTTTGAAAGTCTCATTTTGACTTGAAAGTATGGTATATTATATTGTCTGTCATACAGTCCTTATTGAACAGATAAACCTTCTATAATAATGCAGGTTTAGGGCCACTAGAATTTGCATAGAAAGTAGTATCCATACAACTATAATAGAGTTTACGAAGCATTCCATGTTTGACAATCTAATCAGATTGTGTTAGCCTTCAAGCCGAAAATCAAACTATGGGCAATACTAAAGTTGGCCAATATCAACTGAAAATATAGAAACTGGCGACTGTATTTAGTCATGAGCATTTATCTCCTCTCTGCTTGCCGTCCATGTTAACAGTAACTTCAGTAGGGCTTGAGATCCTGTGTCAATTACTTCCATTCACATGTTTCGCAATAAATAAATGGGACAGTGTAAAACATGTGGATGGAAGAAGTCAGAATAGGGATGGCACAAGAAACGTGTAACAGACGATCTCCTTCCCTTAAGTAGGGTCATCATGAATTAAGTTTCCACTTAATATCTTATTTTATTCTATAAATTTTAGCCATTTATTTAAACATATCTCAGCCATTCATTTACGCAAAATCATGAGATAAAATATCCAGACTCATTAATTAACTAATCAGGAAATTTTCATGTAGCCGACAAACATTACATGTAGTGGAACATGCAGTGCACGAAAGACAGGAAGTCCCAAGTTTTGGAAAAGAGTATCTGAACCGGCAACAAAATGGGGGAAGATTTTCACTTTGGAAAAAGTCTTTGCAAGTCGTTTTCGTCAGCATCCACCAATCAAGCAATCACTTATCTACAAAAGTGTGTTCAATTCTTTCGTGAATCCCATATGTTCAGCTATATGCAACCCCCCCATATGTGGGACTAAGAACACAATGTAAGCGATAAACAAATTGTCAGACGTAGCCCCTTAGAATATTTTTCTTGGTTCAAGTGATTGAATGAAGCAGATTCTCCTCGGATTGATCTGTATTAAGGGAGAAAATATCAACAGGAGCAGTTGTGCATCCAATTCCATTGTTCTTCTGTGTAACATCCGGGGAGATTTTTTGGTGATCAAGGTAAATTACTATCACTGTGATATCATCATGAAAATGACGTCTAATTCCTTTTTCAATTTTCTTCATGTCATTATATCTCATCTCTCTTTTCTTTGCTGCTTCCTGAAGAGCAGCACTCACTAATCTCTTCGCAATCCCCTGCAAGCATGAAATCAAACAATGGAATTGTTAAAACATTTGAACCTGTCCCATGTCTAAAGACTAACTGCAGGTTGAAAGATCGAAGCCATGTGCTATACTTCCAGTACAATTGAAACTATTATATGATTCTACCTAAAGTTTTTAATGTCCTACTTATAACAGGACTGCGAAATATGTCTCCGCTGTACAGCTTCAAGATTCAACTTGCCTAATTTCAAAGTTCAAAGTTTCTCCAACTTTAAACCTGTGACCACAAGTGATAAAAGGATTTGAAGTCAAAGTCAAAGACTTACAGCTCTTGGGTTTTTGAAAACGATGTTAACTGCTGTTTCATCACTCAATTGTTCCCAAAGACCATCTGAAGCAAAAATCAAGAACAAGTCTTGTGGCCTGAGCTTTCTGATCAGGATTGAGGGTTCTGCTGTCATTACAGGACGTTTCAAAGGAACAGGGTTTCCAAATTGCTGAAATATGGGGTCTCTGTTGAATTCAGGCTTCTTAAGATAGACATCCCCTATAGATCTTGATACCTGAAGAAAGAAAACTGAAGGTTTTTACAACTGTTTCCTCCAACACGACCATTAATCGATCAAATTCCTGCAATATAATTAGAAAGGCAGACTTTGAAATCAGCTTGGAAAGAAGAAACCTGTTCTACCTGGATGATGCCCTTTATCCGCCAAACTCCGCGCGTATAAACTACAACATGGGAATCATCAGGATGAAGCGCCTCAACCTCCTTCCTCACTTCCTCCACAGAAACATTATGATCAGTTGACAGCCTTTCTGGAACAACCCGTTTTTTCTTATTCTCATGAGCTCTCCTACCCAGTACTGCCCTCGAGTCCCCAAGGTTCGCAACATACAGTACATTATCTGATATAGCACCAACTAAACAACATGATCCGACTGAAGCAATTTGTGGCTGTACTGGCAATGACCGCTTTACCAAATGACAAAAGTCCTCTTCGGTTGCATTAAATGCCTTCTTTATAACATCTGCTGATAATCCCCCTTGTTCAATTGCAAATTCTACAATTAAGACAAAATAAAATCAATAAAGACAGAGATGCAAAACTGTCATAAACACATAACTATTATATTCAAAGGTGAAAATGGTTCAAAGAGATGACAGCCAAATTATAAAAAAATTCCGCCCCTTTTGCATCCCTATTTGCAACAAAGTAAAAAGCGGGATAAACCTCCAAATTGATGAACTTGAAAGCTGTTCACCGCATTCACTCTAGTTCCCATTCGCTAACTACTTATTTCTGAAATACTCAACTCCTGAAAACTGACAAATACAATACAACGAATAAAGAAGAATGCTTCTCACTCGTTTCTAGAATTAATACCTCAAGCATGGTCCATGAAAACCACAAAACTGAAACCTGAACCCAAGAAAAGGGTCGGAAAACCATCCCACTCGTTAAAAATCTCACCTTTCAAACATGATCAAAACAAAAGCAGATGACAAGCAAATCCCAAATAAATAATAAACATATAACAAGAAAGAGGGAAACGAACACATACTGTGCATATAAGGAAACAAGTGCTTGTTGACGAAGCGAGAAGCTTCAGGCCCACCATGACCATCATAAACCCCGACATAAGTCGCAGAAGGAGACGTAAACACCTGACTCTGATCCTCCAAATTGGAGTTGGCCTGAACCACCGCGATCGAGTAGTCTCCGGACGCGTGTGCTCTCAAATCCGTATGCCACATGAGTCCATCCCCACCGCTGCCTCCGCCGCCAACACCACCAGCCACCCTCCCAAAGCAGCGCTCCAACGGCCGGCAACACGTTCTCAACATCATTGATAAAGCCAACAACCCACGTTTCGTATAAGGTTAGGAGTCTCTATCTGTGTAGATAATAAGAAGAAGAAGAGAAAGATACAGGAAAAGGAAGAAATGCCGCGTGAAGGAGGAGACGAAGACGAAGAAGAAGAAGAATGATGGAAAGGAAAGTTGTAGGCTTTATTTACTGTGTACTCTACGCGGTTCAAGTAACCTATGGCTTTTTTTATTTTTTTAATTATATTTTTCAATATTAAAAGAAACACCAGAGAAAAGGGTTTCTTTTAGATTAAGTGAAATCACGGGTTCAAATTCGTCCTTATAGATGTAGCTGTTTAAAATTTAGAGTCAGAATTTTATCTTTCACAAAGGACCTATTTTGTTTGAGTAAGAATTAATTTAAATATAAATGGTTTAAAGATAATTTCTTATAGTTGAAATTTTCTGAAAATACCTCGTGTTAAAAAAAAAAGAGACAGCTAAGCTGTCTAATGTAAACTTGATTTTGTTAAAACCGCGTAATTAGATAAATCTGGTGTTTGAACTCTGATGTTGTCATGTTGACTTGGAATGAATTGGACTCTACACAAGTGGGAAAGAGAACTAATTTTCCTTTTTTATATTTTCAGTCCCTCAAGATTATTTTTTTACCGAAAGATTGTAATTTTAAATTACAAAAGCCACCTCTTTGCATCTTTTTATTTTTGTAGTGCCCTTTTCGGCAAATATCGCGATATTTTTTAAAATGTTGAAGACTTGGACTTGGTAAGTGGTTATACGCATTGGTCAATGGGTATACATCAATTAATTTAATGCAAGCTTTTTACTATTCTTATATTAAGTTCTTATGCAGCAATCAGCGTATTAGCTAATAACTATTGGTTGATTCTATTAACTATTATCTAATAGGCGATTAATATAGCTATCAGCGGTTTATTTAATAATGTTTGATAAAATAAGATATTTAGTATTAATTATTTATATGTAAAAGAACTTATAAGATATAACTTAAAAAAATAATTTATAAAGACGTGACTATTAGTTGTTTATAGCTTTTAATATTTTCATAAAAATTTAAAAAGAGCAAAAGAAGTCAACACCAACATTTTCTTTGATATCTTCTGTTGTGCCTAAAGAAAACTGAAACTTTTTTCAATACAATTTCTCAATGATAAATGAGTTTGATTAAAAACTTCTCAAGATCCTTTTGGATTATTAAGAGTTTGATTAAAAACTTCTCAAGATCCTTTTGGATTATTAAGAGTTAACAGAAGAACTCGAGAGATCACTAAAATGTCACTAAAGGAAAGCTTGAGAATGAATTTAGTCAAATCACACTAGTAGTTTTTCCTCAAATGTAACACCAACAAGCTTAACATAAAATCGAGTATGTTAAAATGATATCGATTTAATTTCTAATTTAAGAAGATATAAATTTTGTGTTATTTTAATTTTTAAACTTTTAAATTTTAATATATTAAATTAAAATATTATTATTTAAAAATTGTTTATATTATTCTCTTAAAATTTAAAATTAGATAAAAATAATTAATTTAAATTTGACTTATTAATTTTAGATTAAAGTGAATTGAATTAAGCACAATATGCAAATGATAATAATGTTATATACTAAATATTGATATAAAAGGAACCTAAATATCGGGTTTATATAAAAGTAATTAATATAATATAATTAGAGATAACAAACTTAAAAGTATGTACTTTTTGAAAATTTTAATTTAACATTAAATATTTTAAAATGTTAATTTAATGATTAACTTTTTAAAATTTGTGTAAATTAAGTCAAATTCATATTTCTATTTCCATCTATCACTTTAAATAATTTGTAATCACTTTTAGATTTTAATAGTCTTTTTGTTTCTTGATTTCTCAGTTGTGAGAAGAAAATACTCTTTATAGTAATATTTTAAAAATCAGCAGATTGGATTCAATCAGCTAACTCAATCAGTTGATTACTAAATATAATTATCGGCGGTTTGATATATTCAAACATTTAAAACCTTTCAATTCGCAAAAAAATTGCTGATAAGCTAATTACTAAACAACGTCTAAATGTTCCCATTTCCTTATCTTTATATAGATTATTTGAAAACAATTTTTCTACTAGTTAAATATAAAACTATGTTAAATTTTTTCGGACCCTACATATCAATCAAATTTCTACTTGATATGATTATTGTTGTTTACCAAATGTCCTCGTCAGTGTCTACATTGGCATGTAGACTAAGAGTGAAGTTAAGTTACTTGAGAACTTAAAAACCCTATTCCTTCACAATTATGCTCAAGTAATGATATGGCTGATTATGTACTAAAATAAAACCTAAAGTACTGTGTCATCTTTGTGTAACTATCCTTACACAAAGAAGGCATCAACAAGGACAAGTAGGAGTGTCCGGAGTGGTCAAATCTTCTCATTTAAGGCTCTTCTTTTTAGGAGGTCTTGAGTTCGAGTCACGACAACGGAGGAGAAATAGACATTATTCCTACTTATGATTATCTAACTCCCTGAGCACAGCTCCTTGATCGGATCAATTATGAACGTCTCGCTTCCAACGGCAGTGTGGAAGTTGAAGCTACTAGGAAACCTGGGGGCTAATAGGAACCTGATGCTGAGCAAAGAGGAGGCCAGCGATTAATCATCAGCTAAACAATCAAGTATGTGAAGATTCCTTGTGTGCAAACATGTACAGACGACGTAAAAACCTTAGGGATCTTGGGATTTCTAGGTTTATCTTCTCTAAAACTCTTGGGGTAGGGTCTTAAGAGATTAAGATTAGTCGACTAAACTAAGACACCTTATGTAATAAAAAAAAAAGGGGGAAAAATTAGGTACTTTGTCATTTCACTTTCACTTTCAATAATTAAAATGGCTGACACGCAACATCACAAACTGCTCTTTCTGCCAATTAAGTAATCTTATTTCAGTAAATGGCAAACAGGGCCACATTTATCAGATTGCTTTAAGATTATTTAATTTCAGAAACAGATTCACCAAAATTTGGTGACCAAACTACAGAACGCTTGCTGCTCTTGTTCTTTGTTTGTCTTTTCTACAAAGTCAAACACTACATTGTCTAATAGCCACACTAGATGTTCCTTACTTTTTGCTAACTTGTCAGGAAACATTCATTTTAATAGTTGTTAAACAAGCTTCTCCATGTTTCATATATTGAACTATTTTTATCTCTTATAATAATGGTGTTTATTCTGAAGGAGACAACGATTCTTGTGAACTACAGTCCGTGCCATGTCCAACTAATATAACCACAACAAGGGACCAGGAAATGTCGGCCCACATAACTACCTGCCTGCCCGCCCGCTCCAACCTAGACATTTCTAAAGGGTCAGGTTGCATAGTATGGACCATCAAGTGATAGCCTGACAGAGTTCAGGTCCAGGGAGCAACACAAATAGCAAAACCATACAGAAATGAACCTTCATTGAGTTTCATCAATCAAGTTCAGGCGTAGCTAAAAATCCGTGTGTTCATATCTTCAAATTGAGCAGTCTCAGAATCTTCATGAGCAGATCAGTGTGAGAACAGGTCGTGATGATATCTCAAATTTACCCACTACATATTATTCAATAATTGATAATAAATTGGCTTCAAATGACAAAAATAATGCACCGATTTACCACAGCCCTGTTAAATTTACTTCTTTCATCTCTGAGGAAAACCAAACCAGTGAAAATATTCAGATTGTATTTCTCGTTGACATAAAAAGTTCACAGTGCCAATCCATAGTCATGAGCTTACATATATTTAGTTTACAGGTTCTTGCAACAAATACACATCACATCTCAAGGCGATTTTATAGAAAATCCTTGCCTCGAGCATGGAAAAGGAGTAAATGTTCAAGATAAACAAAAAATGAACACTAAATTAAACAAACATGGAAAACCATGTCAAAAAAAATATCAAAAACTAAGTAATAACACGAAATCTCAAATTAAGGAGTAGCATCATCTCTTGCTACTTACAATTATATCCCTGCGGCAAAACGGGCAGTCCCCACAAATACGAATCCACGGATCCAAGCAGGCAGAGTGAAATCTATGCCCGCATGGTAGACGTATAAGCTCATCTCCTTTCATGAAATTCTCCAGACATATTCCGCAATCCAATGATGGTGAATCCACATTCTCACTATGATTCTCCAAGCTGCTGAAAACTTCAGACTGTAAGCAGCCAAGGGACTCAGGAGTTAGACCTGGTGGTCTATTTTTCGACAAATGCTGCCCAGAATGTTGCCGTTCTGGTTCAGAGGTCGAGAAATTAATAGCAGACCTGAAGGCTTCACCAAGCCTCTCATTACGGGTCGCCAATCTCGGCGAAGCTATGCCATTGCGCCTACATAAACCATACTCAGCAAATCAATCTTGAACTCAAACCGCTAAACTTTTTCAGGTAAGAAAAGAAAAGGGTAAGAAATTTTCCACAAACTGTACAAATTCACAAAAAAGAACAGAAAAGAAAAGGGCAATTTTGAAGCAAAAGTACATTGAATTATGGTCTCACAGGGACAATAACAATAGCAAGATCCTATATAGCCGACCGTGGGTGAAACTCGGGAATTGTAGTTGATACGGTTATAAATAAAGCTATGCTGCAAAATGCAGTAATGAAACCAACACCACGGCATCGTTATGATTAAAGTTATGCTGCAGAATGCAGTAATGGAACTTGGAACCAACACCACTGCAATGCCGTGGTTGTTGGCTGCAACATATCCAGATGGGTCTCAAGAACAATCTTGGGTAATCCATGTGATTAATCCATATCTTTAAAAGTAAAATTTTAATAGTCCCACACTTTTAACATAATTAACTAAAATTAAAACATTAAATAACCTACAGATCAAATTTAATGCGAGAGTGACATTTTAAATTCAAAATTTTAACCCATTTCACCCAATTTCATTTAATTTTACAATACCAATCAAAACCAAAGTTATAATTACTTTTACCCTAAAAATATGAATATTTTCCAAATTTAAAACAAAATTTATCCTGAAAAATCACCTGTTTTCAGAAGGTGAAACTCCTCTCAATCTCTCAAGAAGCCTTGCTCTTGCAAGAAGAACAGTTCCAGGCAACCTGTTATTGCCAGATCTGTTTAGACTTTCGGTCTCTACATTGTTGCTTGATACAGACTGACTTAAAAGTTGTTCCACCCTACCTGAGGAATGCTCCTGCAATTAGAAACAAAAAGGCGTGTTCACAAGTAATCACAATTTTACAATAACAAGATATACTAAATTAGAACAAATTATAATTAATCAAATTCCTAAGGAATCAGAGAACTTACGGATAGGGTGGAAGGCATCCGGTGGTCACGCACGGAAGTAGAAGACCTACGGGCGCGATCATCACAGCCCTCTAAATCATGCCGATTATGATGATGTCGACGGTTATGATAGCTCTGAATGAAACTCCGCCCAACAACGGAAGCGTCAAGATTGGCGATATCTCCGCCGGCGGCGCCTCGTCCCAGTCGCGATCTCCTCTGATAAAACAGCTCCGCCGCGCTTATCATCGGTCATTTCTTGTTCCCAACCACCGGCACTTTCGGGCCTCTATAAGCACATAAAGAACTACAAGCACGCAAGAGGAGAATTCGCCGAGCGAATTTCGACGAAGAAGGTACAGATATTGAGACAGGAGATGGCAGACATATGGGGGGTAGTCTGTGAAAGAGATGGATATGATATGAGCGTTTGAAGATCACGCAAGGTTGCATTTCCAATTAAATCTAAGTTATTTATTTATTATGAGAGTATGGAATAGCGAAATACTCGCTCTATTTTTTACTGGAACGATGTCGCATTAGGAATGTCATAAAGAAAGATCAAACGACGCCGTTGACCAATGAGGAATAAGTAACAGTTTAATTTAACTATAACGTTGTACGTACAGTAAATATGATTATTGTGCGGCTAACACGAGACAGTGATAAATATTAACCCTTTTTCTTAAGCAGTGAGGCATAATCATTAGTAGAGATTGGCGGAAGTAAGGAAAGGATGATCAGAAGGAAGATCAGGGTCAGGTTTGTCCACCCCATCAACGCTCCTGAGCCAAAAAAGCCTGGTTATTACAAGACACTGCACTCTGGTATATCATCCATATATCATCCCTTCATGCCCTTTTGGAACGTATATGCCATTCCTAGGATGAGAAATCCAACTTGAAGACGACGAGTCGTCGCCAGGCGACGATTGCTTGCTCATTCCGGTAAGTTGTTCTTGTGCTGAGCCTGCCGTAGTCGGACCATGGAAATGGTGCTTCACTTGTTTGTTAACCCTGCATCCTCGTTAATGTTCGTTCATAAGGATTCTTTTTGGTGTTGTATGTACATAAAACAATACTGTCATGTCGTGTGTATTAATCCTGTCCACCGATAAGGATTTAAGGAGTGGCATCAGGAAATAGTTTCAAGCGCATCGTTAATTAGCTTATGTCTTGTCAACTTTTTCTCTACTGCAATCATAAGCCTGTTGACTACAAACAAATTAAAAGCAGAAAACGTCATGAGAACAACTCGTTAAAAAAATGGACAACACCGAGATCATAGTCACTATGTAATTATGAAGAAAAAAAAGGATACTAATGATCATAAATATACCTAAGCATGAAATCCGTGTCGGTGCAATCCCAACTCTAGTCACAAATGATATGCAGGTGGAAATCTATTACAGAAGCTTAAAGGCCAAGTGTTTGTGTGGGTTGTCACTTAACAATGCCAAGATCAGCAGCAGCTATTTATATATAAAAACATATTTGTGTGAACCTGAAAATTTGGTCCATTTTTGTTCAATCTTTTGAGTTTTCTCGACAAGAATCAATTCGGATTGTATATGCGGTTAAGGGCTTTCAAGAAAAGTACATCCACTCGTAGCTGAAAGCTATTCCAGATGTCTATGAATGTTACTTGAGATGATTCGATTAAAGGGTTTAAACCTTAAAGTGGTAATCATTTTAGAACCAACTCCACAAGTCCGTTGAAAAATTACTACAATGCTGATACCAAGCTCCTTTGCACATCTTATCCAAGCACATTAGAATATTTGAATTCCCTTCAAGAGGATTTGTTGATTAATATGGTTGGTGATGACTTTTTCTTCCACATTTGCTCTTAAGTTCTGGTTTGGAACTTACACTAGGGTATGAAATT
>JANTPM010000245.1:42828998-42850448 GCA_025434745.1 Erythroxylum divaricatum | reverse complement strand
TATTATTATTATTATTATTATTATTATTATTATTATTATTATTATTATTATTATTATTATTGTTATTATTATTATTACTACTACTACTACTACTAGTACTACTACTACTACTTATTGTTATTATTATTATTAATTATTGCCATTGTTGTTATTATTAATTATTATTATAAATTTTGTAATTATTATTATTGTTGTTGTTGTTGGTTTTATTATTTTTATTATTATACAAAATTAATTTTCTTATTATTATTTTATAATCATTATTATTCATCATTAATTTTCTTATTATTATTGTGATTATTAAATTCCTTATTATTATTAATTTTCTTCCTCTTTCTCTTCAATTATTTATTTATTTATTTATTTATATTTATTATTATTATTATACGAAATTAATTTCTTATTGTTATTGTTATTATTATTTGTTAACTTTTTTACTAATATAAATCATTCGTTTTAAAATAATCAATGAATTACATATTTCCAATCATATTATACTGCAAGGGGTATTTTTGTCATTGATATTATTTTTATGTTCTGTCAACTGCAACCAAACACAATTCTGTCCTCGAGACGGAGACAGTTTTATCTATTTTGTTTATCACAACTACACACCTCATTGTCTCCAATTTATGTTCTTTTCTGTCTTCAAATTTTTGTCTCGTTCCGTCTCTGCATATGAGAGATAGTAACCAAACGCAGTGTAAATATGCTTGATAGGAGCACATTGATATAATTTTTTTTGCAAATTTTTGGGTCCTTGCGCCTTTGTTCCTTCACTACAAGGAAAATAGGTTTTAGTGACAGAAATTACCAACAGAAAATAAATTTGGCGATGGAAATTACCGACGAAAAGAGTCATCGAAGAAACAACCGTAGATAAAATTTAGCAATAAATATAATGAATCCAACGCAAATTTAGCGATAGAAATTTGTATATCTGTCAGTAAATTTAGCGATATAATTTTGTATAAATTCCGTCGCTAATTTTTTGATAGAATCACAATATTCCATCAGTGAATTTACTGACGATAAGTTATAGATCTGTCGCTAATTTTCTGATGGAATCACAATATTCCGTCAGTGAATTTATCAACGATAAGTTGTAAATCCGTCGCTAAATTTACTGATAGACATACAACATTCCGTCGCTACACTTTTACTGAAAAAAAAAATATATTTTGTGGCTAACTTAGCGACAGAGTGATATATTCCATCGGTAACTTACCCTTAGAATGATATATTTCGTCGGAAAATTTAATTATGATAAACTTCTACCGTCATTTCTTACTTCCTACCCAAGTTTTATGTTGTTAATCTTATGATTTTTTGTACATATAATTTTGTAAATAATATAACATTGATTAATAAATGTAAACATTATCCTTAATAGTATAATAAAAAATTATAATGTATACGAATAAGTATCTTAAAAATAACTAGAATTTATATAAAATCTTAAGAGTAGTAGCCTATCAAATACATTCACTTATCCAGAAGTTATGTAGGTAGTAAAAGCAGATGCTCTGACTGCTGTGATGAAGTTATGTCCTCACCCTTCAACTCATCCACCTCATTACAGAACTGGGTTATGCATTCATCAGCCTCTCTACTGTGCTCTCAAACTAAAGGACTTTCTCATTTGATGTGGATCGCCTACTAGATCCAGTTGTAGTAGATGTGGAGGATTACAAATAATATGTGTTTGCAAATGAACCTAAGCCGAAAATCGTTCCACGGTGGTCCCTATTAGTGTTATGATCTAAAAGCCAATTATTAGGTTGTTATATTCTAACAGTTATGTTTATGAATTTGATGGTTTATATCATTTTGTTCTATGAGTTTTCATTATTTACGGATTATTCGAGTTGAGGACTCGAATTGTATAACTCTGTAATGTAAATAATGATTACTCTGAAATGTGGCTAATCTTGTTGATTAACATGGATTATTAATTGACCACTAAAAGATTAGCGTGTGGATTAAATGATGGTGATGTTCTACAAGCTATTCGATAAGGAGTTATCGGTTTAATCACAAAGATACATAATGAAGATTATGCTATTTGATAGACCTTAAATGGAACATTATTATAATTGTATTTATGTCATTAATGTTTCATACATGTGGCGAATTCTATGGTATGAGATGTTCATTTCCTTACATGAGAAATGTCTATTTGTTAGTATTGTCCAACACTAACCGTAACAGGTAACTATACAGATAATGTCACAGTATGTATGACTTGTATGGAGGATATATATTCATCAAGAATACTATTGTCCCTTGTATAAGATATGAGCGATAATATCTATGGGCCCTTGATAAAGTAATATTGTATGCATCCAATATGATTAAGGAGTTAATCATATTTACGATTTACTTTAGAAATCAAGAAGGAATAAATTGGTAGGAATGACAAATTCTAATCTTGCATTTATTCAGGATATTATGAGACAAGAAAATTGACATGGACAATTTTGTTTCGAGATCGTGATTTGTTTATGATACTTATCATCTATGTCATTTGAGTAATTATAATGTATTTTGCTTGATGTCGCTTATGATGTATAGAATTAAAAGGGGTTTTAATTCTCTTGTCAACATGACATGGATCCCAATGGGTCACACTAGAAAGGATTTGATTAGAAAAAGGAAATTATTATAGTAAATCAAATGGAGATAAGAATATGGTGATAAAATCAATTTTAAGTGTTAAGAATATTTTGGTTGACATTTGGTATTAGAATAAATGTTATTAGATAATAAATTTAATCCTAGATAAAATTATTTGATATGTATGACATCTCCTATAAATTTATTGCTCAATAAAATGATACATATATATAATTGTATGGTATAATTATATGACAATTGGGTAAAATGCTTAATTATTTTGAAGCATGAGATTAGGTGGTAAACTGGCGAAGCGACAAAATGGCTATTAAATGAAATTTACAATGCCAAATTTATAAGGAAATGGGTTGTCCATGCAAAGAATATAAGGATATGCTTAAACCCTTGCGAATTTTAACCTTATGCTTTGTTCCCTTGCTTATTTTAAACAAGGGCATTTGAGACTTTTTTCAAGAAACCCTTTTAACCCTAGTTTTGTCAAAAAGTAAGAGGGATTTTCATTTTTCTAGCTTTTGAAAAAGACCTGCTATTTTTTTTTCATCTTCCTCTCTCCACGGTTTCAACTTTTCATTTTTCTCTTTTGTCTTCTTCCAAACTTGCGATTATCTTCTTCCATCTAACAAGAACCAAAAGCTTTATCATTTATCTCATGTATTAAGTAATAAATCCTCAGTTAAATGGTTTATTTTTGGGGATCTTATGATCAACGATAGCCCATTGAAGCACCATCTAGCTTTTGGAACCTTTGGGTCTTCTAATTGATCTTTAGTGGATACCTTGGAGTGCATCTCTCTTGGTGCAAAGGAGACACAACTATGAGCAAGAAAAGACAACCGTGAGGAAGGAGACATAGTTGTGAGATCTTTTATTTAGTTTGGAGAACAAGTTCGAGGTATAATGGTGTACATGATTTCATTATGTGCTTTTTAGTATACGAATAGGTTGCATGACAAGATTCTTCGAGTTATTGTTGGTTTAATTTTTTTAGTTTTAATGACTTCAACCCTTACAAATCTGACGGTCCCTAGCACCAACTGCATTAAGATATGCCTGGCTGTCATCAATAGTTTCAAAATTAGAGACTGTCGTTCAATGCTTTCTTATGTTTGGTCCTATCATTATAATTGTTTATGTTAATAAGTGATATTTTTTAAGAATTAATATTAATGTATAAATTTTACATACATGAAGTTGTTTGCATCAAGTGTTGACAAAGATCAAACTATCATGCTTATTGGTGTGAGTGTGCAAAAAGAGCTGGCATGGTGTAGGCTTCCTACCCATAGGCTTTTCTTGCATCAAAATAAATTGTTATAAGTAAACTATAATTTACAAAAATTTCAACAAAATTTTTTCTATTTTTATGATATTTAATCTTATTAGATAAAAAAAATTATCTCAACAATACAGTCATTATTGACATCATAAATTTATAACATTATGATTTTTCTTAATGCACGTAAATTTTCATTTTAATTTTCATACATCAAATTACATTGAAATCAAATTTCATATACCAAAGTACAAAAATAATAATATAAATCTGTGATACTTACAAGTTGAAGTGTATGCTCTTGGTGGGTCAAAGATCTTCCAATGTATACGGGTAAACTCTTTCTGTTTGGTCCTCCACATTTGTTGGTAGAATTGTGCTTTGAAATAGATATTGCATAGGGTGATGCCCAATACTACTGCCAACAACTCCATATTTCTTTATATATATATGGTGGATGTACACCATTTTTGTGTATCGAAGCAAGAAAGTCTCTATAACGTGTACGAGTTCGCCTCTCCTATACATTGTAAATTACAACATCAAATTTTGGATCCTAAAAACTTATTTCTAAAAAAAGGAAAAAAATATATTATAAGTACTTATAAATGACAATATTTATCTTTTGAGTGATTTCATCGATTAACAAAGTTAAACTAGGACCTAATTTGATTCAGATTTTCCAAATCTCATATGCCTCCTTGAGCAACTTAATTTTATGATGATTAAAGTTGCAATTTAAAACCTTTGAACTAAATGTTCCTTAATCTTGATTAGATCTTTGTTACCTTTTTGCTTAGATACTTAAGCCTTGTAGAGCTTATGAATATAGTTTTAAAAGGTTATATTACACTGATCCAATTATACTGTGATGTTTATATGTTTAGGACCTTATTTAGTATCATAAACTTTTGAGGGAGAGGTAAAGAGGAGTTCATGTTTTATTCAAAATAATTAAAGGACTTTAGCTTAGACTAGTATCACTCTTAGAAATTTCAACCTTAAAGGTCTTTAAAGGGGAGTACATTATAGATCTTTGATAAAGGACGTGTCATACATTGTTATTAGGATTAGACTTGATACATTTAGCCATGGGATTTTAGGAACACTTAACTTCTAGAATGGTACTTGAAGGGATGGTATAAGAGGGTATTGTTGAATTAATATAATGATGAACAACATTGGAAAAAGATTCACAAAGATAAAACAAGAAAATATGTGGTCTTAAAATGATTTAAGAACTTCTTCAATGTTAGATAGCACTTAAGTAGTGATTACGCTCTTCTTTCATGAACCGAAAAATTAAGGGTAATTTTGATCCCATTTTACAACCCCAATATTCATTATAGGGATCCCGCTTCATTTTAGTTTAGTTTTAAGCCCTAAGAACTACCTATAGGCATTTCATTTAATTCCATTTCAAGTCTTATGGAACTACTTTAGGCATTTTCTTTAGATTCCAACAGCTAATATTCATTCTAGGCATTAACCAAGTCTCACTAATATCCCTAAGAGACATATAATCGAATAAATAATAGGCAAATTGAATTCGTCTTTAACTAATAACAAAACCATTACATTTTTCCATTATTCACCAACATAAACACGTTTAAATAACAAATGAACCAACCACAGCTCAAAAAAGATAGAATACCCACATTCCATGAAAACAAAATCGACGTTCATATATATAAGCATTTAATAACAAACTTTTTCGCAGACAAAATAAACCCAAGAGCAAAGCACCATGAACGACTAACCTTGACTTAACTGAAGACAATGGAAGATGGACGATGGACGAGAGCAAAGGACGATGGATGATGGACGATAATCTACAGAGAAAAGATCAACGACGATAAAGAACAAAACAAGAAGACAAAATGACGCAGGGGAGGGAGGGGGTTTTCGGGTAGGTTTAAGCTGAAACCACACCAAACGACATCGTTTTCATTTGAATAAAAAATGAAAATATCAACAGAAACAATTTTCATTTGTAATTTACTGACAAAAATTGCTTCTGACAGTAATTTATCGACGCTTATCTTTCATGCCAACTATTGCCACCTATTTTTACAACGAACTTTACTATTCCATCGTCAAATTCTCAGGGATAATTTTTCTCCAACTTTATCGATAAATATTTTGTCCGCCGCAAAAAACCATTTTTTGACAATTTTATCAATGAAAAATTGGCAATTTAATATGATAATTTGTCCATCAGTAATTTGTAATTTTTTTGTATTGTTTCTAAAAATATACACCATCGATTTTAGAATTGAGAGCTTATAAGAATTCGAAAAGCACGAACTTTAAAAGAATCAATGGCAAGAGGCACACCGATTTCTTTCGCATTTAGTTTATTTGTTACTATAATATATATTACTATTAAATATATGTTGAAAATTGACTTATATTTAGTATCAGAGCACAATAACCTCTGCCTTGTTTTAATTTTTTAGAATTTCAAATTTTGGAAAAAAATTCAAATTCAAAATTTTGCATTTAATGTTGTTTTTGGAAGTTTTTCTTTCAATTAAAAGAAAACAAATCTTCTATTAAGTGTTTTAGAAGTGTTCTTACATTTTAAAAATTAATTTTTGTGGTGTATTTTGATTTAGTTTTGTTTGGCATTTGGCGGGTCACGAATTGGGTCGTTATGACCCTGCTGAAAGTTGCAAAAGACCCTTCTCACCAAACAACATTGTATTGTTTGTTTATTAAAAACAATATTCTAATGTAGCTGCAAAGGCTTGAACATGTGCAAATGTTTGAGCCTCTTCTAATTGAACTGAAGGTGATATCCTGATATACTATGTGTTGATATTGTATTCGAACAACACGTTCAACATGAATTTGGTTACCAATTTTTATTCATATAATTATTATGTCTATATTTTGCATTGTGAATGGAATTTTGGATAAAATATTTAGTGATTAATTATTTAGACTTAGCCAAGGCAACCTTAATTATATAAAAGTATATAGTTATGTACTTAATCACATAAAGAGTTGAGACATTTAATTGTAGTTAATTATTTTAGTATAATAAATTTTATCACACGTGAGGTTTTATTATATGAATGATTAATTAGGATAAAATTTCAATTTTTTTTAAATTTTCCTACAAATATTAGGAATTGGAATATAATTTGATAGTTGTATCACAAACTTTAACATAAATATGTTTTAATTAAAAATTTAGCCTGTAAATAATTTTTATGTCATTTGATTTATGTCTTTTAAGATATGTTTACATTGGTACAGCATACATATAGTTTGTTAGTCTCAATTTATTGATAAGTAACATGTATGTCTAAATTATGCAGCTATTCAAATTGATAGTTTCTTTGATATAAGTTGTGAAGTTCCCAAATTGAGGGACAAAAACTATAAGATTTGGACATAGATTATGCTATATGAAAGGATGAACCACCTAAAGTAATTGAGGTCAACATTACAACTTAAATTGCTTTTTATGAACGTTGGGAGTAATCTAATCACCTAAGAGTGATGCTCATCAAAACCATTTTTTATAGCATTCATGGTTATGCAAAATAGCATGATAATGTATGTGCTTTATTGAAAGTTAATGATGAGCAATTTGAAACTTTAGAGAAAGCATTTGCAAGCACCCTGATTATGAAATTTGTATATACAAGATTCATAAATGTTCGAGATGTGTGGGACCACATCATGAAGATGAGGGACATTGCGGCTCAATTCAAGAAACTTGAGGTTGAGATGTCTGATTCTTTTCTCGTGCATTATATTTTAAACACTCTTCCTCCACCATACTGGCCCTTTAAAATCTCTTATAATACGCATAAGAATAAGTAGTCAATAAATGAATTAATGATCATGTGGGTTGAAGAAGAAAGGAGATTGTTGACGGAATAGGTAGATAGTTCACAGAGTGCACGTCTAATTGTTCAAGAAAAAAAAGGAAAATCAAACCAACTCAACGGGAAAAGGTCAAATACCTACCATGAATGACTTGAAAATAAAGATAATCTAATCTCATTGGTTTGCTTTGAAGGAATCCAAGTGCTTCCTTTGTAAGAAAAAAGGAAATATGAAAAATGATTGTGTCAAACATAAGAATAACTTGCAAAAATAAGGTAATGTAATCTCACTGGTTTGGTTTGAATCTAATATGGCTGAAGTTTGTCATGATTTATAGTGGATTGATTATGGTTGTATAATCAATATTACAAATGAGTTGTAGGATTTGCAAAACTCAAGGAAGCTAATGAGAAGTGAGTAGTATATCTTATTCGAAAATGAGATGCATTCATGTGTGGAGACTATTGGGGATTGCAATTTAATTTTATATACTAGTTTTGATTTAAAATTGGAAAAGACATTTTATATTCCCAATTTTTCAAGAAAATTGATTTTAGTTTCAAGATTTGTATCTTATGGATATTCATTATATTTTTAGATGAATTTTTAAAGTTAAATTATAAATTTGAATTTATTAGGAATGGTATATTATTTGTTAGTATTTTCCACTTTAAGTACAAGATAATACCTATTATGTTGATGCTAGAACAGAACATTGTGTTATGAATAAAAATTCTTTTATGTTGTGGCGCAAGAGATTAAGACATATCTCCATAAAACAAATTAAAAGATTGATTAATGATGGAGTACTTTGTACTTTGGATTTTATTGATTTTGAAACTTGTATGTATTACGTAAAGGGAAAGTAGACCAACAAATTAAAGAAAGGTTCCAAGAGAAGTTCAGACATATTATAGATCATACGTAAAGATATTTATAGTTCAGATATGGACTTGTATGTTTAGAAATACTTCATCTTATTTATAGATGATTACTCACAATATATGTATCTTTACTTGCTTCATAACAAGAATGAACCACTGAATGCCTTCAAAATATTCACAGTTGAAGTAGAGAAACAATACGGTAAGCAAATTAGGATCATGAGGTTTGATAAAGGTAAGGAATATTATGGTAGATATACTAAAGGTGGACAAACACCAGTCCAGTTACGAGGCATCTTCAAGAAAATAAGATAGTAGCCCAATACACTATGTCTAGATCTTCAGACCAGAATGGTGTGATAGAAAGAAGAAACTAAATATTATTGGACATAGTATGGAAAATGTTGAGTAGCTCCAAAATTCCTAAATCATTGTGGATTAAAGCTCTTAAGACTGCATATGGCAATGTATATATTAAATTGGGTACCAACCAAGGCTATTCTAAAGATGTCATTTGAGTTATTTAAAAGTTAGAAACTAAGTTTACGACATATACACGTTTGAGGATGTCAGTTATACACGTTTAAGAATGTCAGTTTGAAATAAGAATTTATAATCCACAAGAGAAAAAATTGGATCTAAGGATTATAAGTTGGTATTTCATTGGATATGTTGAAAGGTCTAAATGATATAGGTTCTATTGTCCACCACATTACATTAGAATTGCGAAATCAAAAAATGCAAAAAAAATTTAGAATTATTTGATTAGTGGGAGCGATCGATTTCAAGATTATCATTCACAACACTCCTCGGGTTCAAATAGACATTGTACAACCAACTGTTGAAATTCAACAAACTTCG
Source organism: Erythroxylum divaricatum (assembly GCA_025434745.1). Classification (NCBI taxonomy): domain Eukaryota; kingdom Viridiplantae; phylum Streptophyta; class Magnoliopsida; order Malpighiales; family Erythroxylaceae; genus Erythroxylum; species Erythroxylum divaricatum. The sequence goes on along the minus strand of JANTPM010000245.1, from coordinate 42,840,950 downwards.
ATCAACATAAATGACAATCAAGAAATTCCAAAAGTTACTGATAATTCAATCGATCCCATTATTCAGGAATTACCTGAAAGTATTCAACAACCAATTGAACAATAGATTCTACAGGAGGATGTTGGTGCAACATTAAGGAGAATTACTATAACAAGGAAATAAGTTATTACTAATGATTCTGTTGTATACCTAAAAGAATCTATCTACAATATAGGATTCGATAATGATTCTGAAATCTTTTCATAAGCCAAGAGTTACAAAGAATGAAAGTTATGGAATAATGTCATTAAGGAAGAAATTAATTCTATGAAAAATAACGATGTTTGGGATCTTGTTGAGTTACCTAAAAGAGCAAAACTCATAGGCTACAAATGGGTATTTAAAACAAAGAAAGACTCATCAGACAACATTGAAAGATATAAGGCAAGTCTTGTTGCTAAGGATTCACTCAAAGAATGAATCAATTACAAAGATACATTTTCTCTTATGTCTAGAAAAGATTCACTTCGGATAATTTTGGCATTAGTTGCTTATTTTGATATAAAATTGCATCAAATAGATGTGAAAATAACTTTCTTAAATGGTGACCTAGATAAAGAGGTTTACATGAAACAACCAGAAGGATTCTCCTCTAGTAAAAGTGAATGTTTGATTTGCAAAGTTAAAAGATCCATATATGGATTGAAACAAACACTTTACCGATGACACTTGAAATTCCATGATGTTATCTCATCAATTGGTTTTGAAGAAAATATCATGGATCAATGTATATACTAGGAGGTTAGTAGGAGCAAATTTTGTTTCTTGTACTATACCTTGATGATATATTACTTGCAACTAATGATAGGCATTTGTTACATAACATGAAACAATTTCTCTTTAAGGATTTTGAAATGAAAGATATGGGTGATGTGTCTTATATCATTGTTATGAAAGGTGATAAGTTCAATTTGGACCAATGCCAAAAAATGATTTTGAAACGGAACAAATGAAAATCATTCCATATGCTTTTGTAGTTAAAAGCCTGATATACGCATAGATTTGTACAAGACCTAACATTGCATTTGTTGTTGAAATGTTCAGCTAATATTAGAGTGACCCAAGATTAGATCACTGGAGAGCTACAAAGAAAGTATTAAGGTATATGCTTATGAATAGACTGACTGACAATCTGGAAGTTATAGGGTACCTAGATTTAAATTTTTCTAGGATTATTGATTCACGGAAATCAACATCAGGTTATAACTTCATGTTTGCCCATAAAGTCATATCTTGAAGGAGTGTCAATCAGTCTTTGGCCGCTATTTCTACTATAGAGGTTGAATTTATTTCTTATTTTGAGACAACATCGTATGATATGTGGCTAAAGAATTTTATATATGGGCTTAGATTTGTGGATTCCATTTATAGGCAATTGAGAATGTATTATGACAATTTAGTTACTATTTTTGTGGCTAAAAATAGCAAAAGTGATAGTCGGAGTAAACACATAGACATTAAGTTTTTATTTATAAGGGAAAGTGTTAAGGAAAATAAAGTAGCCATTGAATACGTTAGCATTGAATTGATGATAGTTATCCTTTAATAAAATGCATGTCACCAATGAAGTCCAGGGATCATGTTGTTAGAATAATATTAGGTTCATCGTATAGTTTGCATTGTATGGGCTGTGTCGTATTTGTGAAATTTTTATATTATTTTCTCATATTATATTGCACGTTATTGAATTTTAAGAAAATTGATTATTTTGGACCTGGAGTAGACATAAGGATTATTTATTAAGTAATGTTATCATATTTGGCTTAATACAAAATATAGTATATTGTAATACATGGAAGATAATATTAAATTATTAGAGGACCTATCGTGATGATTCATATGTTATATTTGGATCAGATTTGGATTTGATACCAAGTTGAATGTATAAATCAAGGTCGGAGAATATGAAATATATTTTGTCCAAATTCTGGCTAGATTTAATACTCATAAACGATCCATTGTTAGGTAATTAGTAAATATTAATTTCCTATTTTTGTGGTAAATGTCAATGCGCTTGAGATAAATTTTTTTTTGCAAATTTTTAGGTCATAAGCTCCTTTTTTCTTATGAAAATATACATCAGCAATTTTGAAACTAAGAGCTTAGAAGAATTCCAAAAACACAAACTTTCTAAGAAAAAACATTAATGGCAAGAGGTACTTCAATTTCTTTCGCATTCAATTTATTTGTTATTATAACAAATATTATAGTTGAATATATGTTGAATTGACTTGCAATTTAAACATTAACAAGTTAAACATAATCTCTTTTTTTCAATAGACACACTAGAAATCTTTGTAATTTGGCTTTATTTTTAATTTCATCCTTCATATTTTAAAAATTATCACTCAATCATATGATAGTTTAATTATCATACAAATTTTCCATCCTATCTTATTAATTTTTATATGTTTTTACTCGAAATGACATAATACTAAAATTATTAAATTCTAATATAATACCATTTTGGAGTTATAAATAAACAAAAATTAATATAATATAATGAAAATATTTATATAATAATTAAACACTACTATGAACAGGTAAAAGTTTTAAAATATAGAAATTAAAACAAAAAATTTAACCACATAAGTTCTCTGATTAATATATATATATATTGCTAGTTGATGAAAAAGATGTGACAATCGATAATAAGATGCATAATTATTACTTTGAGAGATTTTACGTGAAATGCTTTTTTTTTTTTGAAACAAAGGCAATATCAATAGCATTAATCAAAGAGTTAGGGGTGAATCTCAACTACACCGGCTAGCATATAAATGTAAGACCCGTGCTAAAGTATGAGCCTCGACATTGGCTTACCTACGAACCCAACAGATCTTGATATGAGGTCTAGCGCGTAATAATTGTTGAAACAAAAACTTGTAAAACAACTAACTTCAAGTTTGAGTTTGTCATTATTTTCTTTGATTCCGGAGGGGTAGTGTTGCTCCAAGATGCATGGCTCGATTCCCACGGTCTGCAGTATGGGAGCAACATCCTTGAGTCCCTTGTGGACTTTGAAAGTGAGCTCCTTATAAACCTGTGGGGTGTTCACCTCTCTTTTAGCGGGCCGCTGAATACCTGATTTATATCTTCTCAGTTGTTTCATCGGGCCGAAATGTGAGGAGCCCTTTAAGTTGGGGCTCAACCTTTTGCTCCAAGGTTAATGTAAGTCAAGATTCAATTATTTCTATACGCACTCACATTGAAAGCAACAGTAGAGTACGCCACTGCTGGTCATTTCATAATTCATGATAACATTGTTGACAAGAAAGATTGAATCGAGAACAATAACACTTTATTCGGCGAAATGAATAGCAACAACCAGTTCCCACGTAATCTTCGATCGTTAAATTTGTAAGTCGTTCTTCTGTTGTCAGTCACCAAGGCATTCTATACTTCGGTCCTTAAGAAATCGTTACCTTTGTGGAAGATTAGTTTCACTAATCACAAAATTCTTATGGGAATAAATTGTTAATTAACAATTGTAACTAATACTTACAAAATTTGATTGGTTTGGTTGATTTAATCATAAAAATTTTGAATGTATGATTTTTTTTGGTCCGATTTTCAACTTTTTCAATTAGATTAAATTTAATATTTTTTTATTATTAAAAGTTGATTAAGTTATTAATTAATTAATTAATTTTTATAAATTAATAAATTCTTATAAATCAAAATGAATAAATTAAAATTATCCTATTTCAGGCATAGAAAGACGGTCTTACATATTGTCCACAACTAACAGGGAAGGAAGGATTTATAAGTACAAAATTTGTAGAGGTGTCATCTAATGTCAAATATGGTTCTTACAAGTCATAACTTCATTTTATTTAAGGGTTAATTACAAAAAAAAACTTAAATTTTTATCAATTTTTTAATTATAGTCTCAACTTAAAAAAGTAATAATAAAATTTTCAAATTTTCATTTTTTTTAAATTATAGCCCAAACTTCAAAAAGTGACAATAAAATATTTAAACTTTTAACTTTTTTCAATTATAGCCTGATATAATCTGTTGTTCTCCCGATGCTTTTAGCCCTTCATTTTCTATTTGTTATTCTGACTCTTCAAACTACTCTCGATTATAATGTATTGTACTAATAAACTCTTCGTTTTTAATTCGTTCTCCTTTTGCCCTTAATGTGAGGACGTCAGGGTTGCACAATTTGAAAATTGAAGAGTGAGAGTATCGAGAGAACAAACTGAAAAAGAAGGGACATTTTGAAATCAAAGCGTGAGGTTGTCAAAGCTGTGTAATCTAATTTAGGTCATTTTAATTATATAATTAAACAATGTCGTTTCATTAATCTTCATTGGTTGTTTTAACTTTAGCTGACATGTATTAATAATTAAGATTTTTGAAACACGTGACAAATCACTTCAACAAACTTAAGAGAAATACTAATATTAAGCTAGAATTGAAAACATTGAGATTTTAAATCTTTTATTGCTATTTATTAAAGTTCATATTAGCATTATAAAAAATTGAAAATTTTAATATTTTATTGCTACTTTTTTAAGTTTATGTTATGATTAAAAAATTGACACAAATTTAAGTTCTTTTGACAATGAACCCTTTATTTAATGTAATACATGACGAAGCTCATCGTATACAATCTATGTTAAAGAAACGTGAGGATGAATCATATTAGACCATTAATATTTAAAAATCAAGTATTTTCTTTATCTCTAATGTTCATTTAGTGTAAATCAACTCGGGCTATATTCTATGTTTTACTTGTTAGAGTATCTTACTCACAATTAGTGTCATTCGTAATATTTTATAAGCCTTGACCAAAGTATATAAAAAAAAAATCTCTATTTTGCCTATTTTTATTCTTTACGAGTATCAAGAATAGGCTCTTATAAAAAACAGAATAAAGTGAAATAGAAATATGTTAAAAATAAACTTTAGACAGGTGCCTTTCTCGCCATTGCCTAAGGTCGAGCCTGATCACAATTCCTATTTTGTAAAAAAAGGTCTAAATGAAAAGTTAGAGATAGTACTTTATATTCAGGCTTGAGATGATTGTTTAACTTTAAAGGATGATCAAAATTTCAAAGTTTAGGCACTTATGATTTTTGGTTTGAAAAACTGAGTAGTAAAAAATTTGACGATTCCTTACTCTAAGGTCTGGGATATGTACAAAGAATGTAGTTAGTTCTTAATACAAGTAAACTCTCAAAGAGTGTGGTTCGATGGTTGAGAGCAGAGCTTGACTTTGGTTAGGTCTTATGTTCGATTTCATGCTAGCCCTTTTTGTAAAAACTTGAGACAGCTGAGATTTTATCTATAGATGGAGAACTAGTTGGGCCCTCAGAGAAGTGTGTCCGCTTGATCCACCTACGAAATTTCATCGAATTCACAAAGAAAAGAAAAAGAAATATACCTTAATCAATTTATATAACACTTACGTAGGAATGATATGTCCAACATCAAAATTGGTTATCAAGTTACTATTGTTAATCTTTAACCCAGTAACGTATTTCAGGGACTCAATTGCAAGTTTCAGTAGTTAATGTTTTGAAATGCAATGTAAACGTCATAATTTTTTAGATTGTAACGGATGCCCGTTGGAAAAGGCAATTGGCTGGCATATGATCCAGATTAAAGCATTTTTAATGAGTTGGTTATGAGTTAGGGTTTAGCTTAGATCGACTCGAAGCTTAATTAATGTCGTTTTATTCATAAAAATTGGATTTTGAATAGGCCTAAACTTGTAAAATTTATATCCGGATTTAATTAAAAAATATTATTTTTTATTCTTATTTTTTAAAAATTATTTTTTAAAAATTTGACAAAGTCGACCGATTGCTAATCCTCGATCAATAATTTTTTAAAAAAATCATTTGAAATTTAGCTTTGTCATCTTATAGTGTAGGTGTAGGTTAAATTCAAATAATAATGTCATGTGAGTTTTAGATTTTATTAAGAGCCAAACTAATAAAGTTGTTGATTCTTTAATTTGCGACTCTCATTAATATAAATACCATTTGAATCCTGAATTGAGTTTGTTTGTTTTTATTTAAAATTTAAATTTTAAAATTTAAATTCAATAAAAACATCTTTTATACCAGTTTTTAGTTTCTTTCTTTAGTTTTGATTTTTTATAGCTTTAAAAATTATGAAAACTATAAAAGTAGTCATTGTTTTCTCTTTCTATTTTTTTTAATAATATGGTGTATTATCAACTAAATATATATTATTCAATTATTTGATATATTAACTTTTAACAATAATTATGAATAGTTTAATTTAATATTATATTTTTATTTAATTAAAATTCATTATTAATAAGAATTACAAATAATTTATTTTTAATTAATAATTTTACTTAATTTTTATAATTAATAATTTGACTTAATTTTTATAATTATAATTAAATTAAATAGATTTAATTTAATGATTATTAATAAATGCAATTAAATTTAAAGTATCTTCAAAATATATACATTTCAAATAAAATTGATTTAATAAATGAAATATATTTAAAATAAATATTAATTTTAAATAATAATTTAATTTTATATATTTATTTTAATAAAATAAAACAAATTTATTAGTAAATTTGTTAAATATTATATAAGGGATTAGGATAAATTTATTTAATTAAAAATAATTTATCATTAAATTTATATAATATGTAATTATTATTAGTGATAAAAATATAACCACGTTAATATTAATAATTAAACAAGTTTTTGTTTTATTTAAAATATAAATAAAATTTGAAAAACTCATAATAAAATTTGAAAACTACAAAAAAAAAAAAGAAACAAACGGTAGGGATGATATTAGGTCGGTAAATTTAAGAGTTTTTAATGGGTCAAGCCTAGGTTCAGGCTAAGGTTGACTCGAGGTCCAATCATTTTGTTTTGAAAATTTGAGCCTTACACAAGCTTGAGTTTTGATAATTCAGATTTGAACTCAATTAAAAAAAAGTTATTTTATTGTTTTGTTTTGAAAAATTAAGTCTTAGATAGACTTAAATTTGAGTAATCTAAACGTGGAATCAATTAAAGAATATTATTTTATATTTTTAATTTTAAAAAATTGATCAGATCGGACCGACCAATGAGTTATCCGATTAGTGTCCTTATCAGACGGACCTAAATTTTTAAAGAGACTCTTTTATTTTTTATATCTTTCTTCTATTTCAAAAGTAAAATGAAAAACCTCATTTATATGTTAGTTTTTTATTTAAGATCGATTTCTTGAATTCTTAGAGAAATCTTTTCTGGTTGATGTTTCTTAAACGAGGGTATGAAATTTAGATGATAAGATTTTTTGTCTAATATTATCTTATTTTATTTTGTTTCATGAAATTTCAATCATTTATTTTATAAAACTTACGTGAGATTTATATAGAATTTTTGTAAATAAATAATTGGTATTTATTAAACATAATAAAATACTATAATATTGATATGAAAATCTGGACTCGAAACTTGTTGCTACGCTGTATACACTTCAAGTTCCGAGAATAGTGACCGTTTCACTACCAAACAAGCTAACGTAATAACAAATTAACGGTTCAGACAAGTGAACTTCTGACGTCAAAACATAAATAAATCCTGACAAAACAATGTGCTAACTTTCCACCGCCCCGCCACCATTGACTCGTCCTGGCCACCGCGTCACTGCCGGGGCAAACAAGCAAAGGAAATTATAAAGAAACCAAAAGTTGGGTAAAATAACACCTCGGAGGCCAATACCCATTACAAATCAGACACTCACTTCATTTATCCACCACCTTAGACGGAGTAATAACAGCCCAAAAGACACCCAATAGATGAAAACTAAAACCAAGCGTCTCGGGAGAAAACTTGTATTGCCGGAGGTTTTCGTCCTATGTTGTCTCTTTTTCCTCGCTGGCTTTTACGCTTCCGGCCTTCTCTCTCGGGTACTTTTGCTTTTCGGTTTGTTGGTGTGTGTGATTTGAGGTTGGTTTGATGTTTGGTTGATTGTATGCATTACAGGAAGCGGTTAATGTTAGACCGAAGTTGAGGAGGCTTGAAATGGTGGAGGGCGAGGCAGAGTCGGAGAAGGAGCACCGTCCGATGGCACACGGCGTCACCGGAGAGTCTTCTATTGACTCCATTCCGTTCCAGGTGAACATTGCGTGCGTGATGTTTGGTCATTATTAGTTCGCTTCTTCATTTTCTGTTAACTTAGGATCAGTTGGTTGAAGAAGTGACTGAAGGGATTATAGGAGATACATTGAATGGCATAGTTGGACAGCGAAATTGCTAAGTTCAGAGATGCAGGTACATTAGTGAACATTACTGATTGATCATCAAATGTAGAATCGATCGATGGGAAGGCCAATAAGTCTTATCTAAGCAAATAACGAGTCTTTTGAAGCTGAAAGCATGATTAGATCAAGTTGTAGACAAATATTTTTGTTTGAATACGAGTTAAAATTTTGTGGTTCGTTTCTTTTTCGACTGCTTTATTGTTTGTAGGTTTTGAGTTGGAAACCAAGAGCTCTTTATTTTCCAGGCTTTGCAACTCCAGATCAATGTAAAGCCATAATAGATAAGGCAAAGCTACAGCTAAAACCCTCTTCCCTGGCTTTGCGGGAGGGAGAGACCGTTGAGAATACCAAGGGGACAAGAACAAGGTATACCTGTTCAACTTCAGTTATCATTTGTTCAAAATGCATTTGATCTCATAGTTCCAATTGGGTATTGTGATGCTAATACTCTTTCCAACAGCTCAGGTACATTTATTAGTGCATCAGAAGATAAAACTGGAGTTTTGGATTTCGTTGAGCGCAAAATTGCAAAGGCTACAATGCTCCCAAGGTCATATGGAGAGGTAACCATTTAAAGTTGCTTTCATTTTTGTTAGCATTCTGTATTTCAAGAAGCCAAGTTCGTCAATTCATAGGAGGCAACCTTAAAGCATGCATTTCTTGATTTTGCTGTCACAATGCCATTCTTATCCCAATATTTGCAACCTACATTTCTAATTTTATATCTCAGCATCCATTGCTTCTGAGCCCATATTTGTTATTGATTCTCAGTAATGGTATAACAAGTCTAACTATGGAATTTCTTTGCAAAAGATTATATACTAGCTGCAGATTCTGCATCTAACTGTTTTAGGAACTATCATCTTAACTTCACAAGGTCTTCCAGGTCAGGGAAAGAAAAAAGTATCCTAAAGGATTTCCAAATTCTTCTTTGATGCATTTTTTCTATTCCCATTTGCTGACAGCAGCCTAACAGAAACTGAAATGTCTTTCATATCCTTAAACCTCTTACTATTTTATGGTTCCCTTTCTGAGCTTATATGAGCCATATCTAGTCTCAATTTTGATTTGGAATGGGTGGATGTCAGGAAATTTATATATCTTTATAGCATTATGATTTGAATTTATTATTTGGTTAGTTAATGCTTAGATTAGATTTTTTTCTGTTGTAAGCCTAGTGGTCATTGTACAATTTTTCTGATTGATATAACATTTTTTGCAGTCATTCAATATTTTACGCTACGAAATTGGGCAGAAGTATGATTCACATTACGATGCATTTAATCCAGCTGAATACGGTCCACAATCGAGCCAAAGGGTGAGCAATCATCATCTTAGTCTTTCTATAGTGTGTTTAGATAGTGTTTAATATGTGATTTCTGCATATACTTTTTGTGATTGTGCTGAATTTGGCATTGAACAATTTTGATGCTGTAAGTGATATTTGCATGAAATCATGATCCTTTATCATTAGGCTTTCTCCATCCCTCTTTCTATCCTTTTGTTTTTGTGATCGTGGTACATGTTTCTTCCTTGAGATAAGTATCCAGATTTCAGCTTTACCTGCCTCTCAGCATTTCTGAACTTTGTTGTAGAATGATATCAATAGTATCCAAAATGTCATAATTTTATGAAATAAATTTGAGGATAGATGATGAAGTTTTTTCTTGCAATAAATTATAGTTGTGGCTACATTAGCTTCTATTATAATGGTTCAAGCCAATGTTGTAAAAGTGAAAACTAAGTGCACATAATGATATTGGATTTGAAGCATAATACTAGTACTGTATCATATTTACTCGTAGTCATTGCTGAAGTGATACAAGACTTTTCTTTTTCATGAAATCTTCTTATTATGTTAAGAAATTATGGAGCACTAGCAACTTTTGTGGCATTGCCATCAGGTTCTAGCAGCAGCAAAGTCATGGAATCTTAGTTTCTAAGAAAACTTGTATGTTGTCTGGTTCATTCCTATCCTCCATTGTAGTTATCCATGTATGTTGCTAAAAATCTGACCTAGCCTGTTGTTGTGGACTTATCTCTGAAGAAGTATTTGGCACTAAAATGGTTGGTCCTGTATTTGACATTATTCTTTTTGAAACCAGTGATACCAATTACTCATTATGTCTTTTCTTCTTCTCGAATGCTAATGGGTGTACGGGATCTTGCTATTCATATTGATAACATTGAACTGATGATACTTTTGTTTGGTTAATGATTTGTGCAGTTAGCATCTTTTTTGTTGTATTTATCTGACGTTGAAGAGGGCGGAGAAACCATGTTCCCTTTTGAGGTACATGATAACACTTCTTGCTCTCATTGTTATACAAAAATTAATGCTTTGGTGACATTGCGACGTTTCTAATGTTGAACTTCAATTGTGTTGTAGAATGAATCGAACATTTATTCCAACTATGACTTTAAAGGATGTATGGGTCTAAAAGTGAAGCCTAAGCTAGGTGATGGACTTTTGTTTTACTCTCTGCTTCCTAACGGCACAATTGATCAGGTGATTCTACTAACTTTCTTGATTTATTTATCTTTCCTCGTGTGTTGACTATTTTTGAAGTGAATTTAAAGATGTTAAGAAAACCTTAGGATGAACTGCTAGCTCTAAATTTGAGTTTTAAACTGCAATAATCTATACAGAGATTAGACTTGTACTTGCAAAAGGGGTTCAAACCGTTTGTTTCCTTTGAGTTTAGAATGTGTCAGAAGATTGTGTTCCTCATTGACTTAAACTTGTGTCCTGTTTTTGTTGATGGAATCTAAAATTTAGGGAGGAACACAAAGTAATTCACAACATAGAACTGACATTGTTTTGTGCTATTTACTGGTATTTTGAGTTGCAGTAGCTTCCTGGCTAATCTCCTCCTCTTTATGACCGTAAAGCATACTTATTATTTTGGTTGCAGACATCTCTTCATGGAAGCTGTCCAGTTATCAAAGGGGAGAAATGGGTGGCCACAAAATGGATTAGAGATCAAGAATATAATGAATTCTTATGAATATACTAAACTGCCACAACTCAGTAGGCTATCTGAAGTATGCTCTACCATTATATGCACCCCAACACAACAAAACTTGAGAGATGTATAGATTTGAAGCTAAGGAGATGTTACAATCCAAAAATTTAGGGGAGAGCTTTGCACAGCTCTTTACACTTTCTTGTTTCAAAAGATTTGTGTCAATCTCCCCTTCTCTGACCTTTCCATGTCAATAAAAGGGTGTTAATTAATAAGGTTAATTTATTCCATATGGTTTGCTCCTATTCAGAAAAATGTTTCATACCCTTCGTTTCTTTTATACAGTTTCATTACAAAAGTAAGACAATAAGGTATTGGATCACTCCATTTACCTGGATGGATTAAGCCCAGATAGTGATGAACTTGAGCTTGAAAAATAAGTCCTTGAGTTTAAAATATAAGCTTGAGAAATGAGAATCTTATGTTTGCGTTATTTGTTAATTCAGAGATCTTTTAAATGACTCGTATGTAAGGATGACAGTGAGTTTTTAACCCGATTAATATCTGCAGTATCTGACCTAATGGATTTGGATATGAACAGTAAATTGTAAAAATCGATGGATATGGATATGGATATGGGTTGAGTCATAAAAAATGGATATGGATATGAGTAGAGTAAAATCC